>BLKR01000380.1:0-150000 GCA_011170035.1 Teleogryllus occipitalis
ACGATAACGTCGTCTTGCAATAAAATTGACAGCGATTGTTAAAAAGACGTTTAGAAAACGCTAAAAAAGGAATTCGATCGGAAACTATGGAAGCGGTGACACAGCGGATGAAAGTGGAGTGCGCAAATGTTAAAGTTTTACATTTTCAACATGATAAAACAGTGACATCATTATTAATGGATTATAAAAAAGACTTCGAGAATAAATTGAATGAACTAAAAAAGGAGATGTCTAAAAATTTAACAGAGGCGCTGCAAGAGACAAATTCGTATATAGATGGAAAATATCATACGCTCGCGTCACGTATTGAAAAACATCATCCGACTGTGGTAATAGTCGATCCTCCTCCTCCACTCGGACGATGATAGAACAGCTTCCTCATTTCGAATAAAAGGAGTAATACATTGAAAAAAAATATTAGTTTCAAGCGAACATTCTTTCACGACATGTCACCGCACGCTACGACAATGAAATTCTATGAGGATGCTACAAGACGTTATATTGATGGAGAAGTCGACAAAATCGAATTCGATTTTTCGCATGTCATCAGGAGCATATCTTCTTCGTTATCGAGAGAAGTGCGAGCTTTATATCCAAATTTCGAGTCGTCAGAACAAAAGTTTTATGTGTTAGAAGGATGGGTTAATGAATACAAGGTTCTGTACACGGCTGTATTAAAGGTGGCAGCATGTCAACCCTCTAATCGCGTCTTTCTTTGGCATAATAATGTGAAGAGAAATGAAGCAGTGTCAAAAGGGATGGAAATAAACGTTCACAAAGGAGACAAACTTAAATTTGAATACAAATATAACGCCGATGATGATGCTGTGCTAAAAGCGAAAGAAAACGTCCCATTATCCGTAATTTTGAAATACAAAACAATCTATCGTGATTGGAGAAGAGACAAGCACGTTGTAATATAAAAAAAGGGACGACACTTATGAAGCCATTAGTCCAGCATCGCACGCACACACAAATGGTTCGTACTAACACATCGTGTATTGTCAAGACAACGCGACAGTGCTCTACCTTTCGTCCTCAAGTTGCACGCAAAAGAAGAAGAAGATCCGGCGAAGCGGCGGCGGCGGCGGCGGCAAACGAAGCGAGCGGAAGTGGCATGCGGCGGCGGGGACGGAAGACGAGACGCAAGAAAGGAGGTTTTCTACCTCTGTTAATAGGCGCTCTAGGTGCCCTCGCTTCCGCGGCGGGCGGAGCGTCAGCCATCGCGAACGCGGTCAATAACAAGAAAGCTCAGCAACGACAATTGGCAGAAATGGTGCGACATAACGCTGCGATGGAAGCAAAGGGAGGGAGAGGCATGTCGCGACGAAGACGAAGGAGAAAAACAGGTGGTGTCCTTTTACGTTTGCGACACACGAGGAAGAGGAGACGCTGTCCAAAAAACTAAAAGAGGTGCACGTGCCGCGACGTGCGCTCTCACATGCGGAAATGGCTCGTTTTGCACGCGCGCTTTGTCTCCCCCATTTTCGCGGCATCTTCACACGCGACCGTCTGCCTCGGGGACCACCACGTGAACGAGAATGTGCAGTGATCAATCTCGATGACGTGCGTGGAGAGGGCACTCATTTCGTAGCGTTCGTGAAACGCGGAAGAACGGTACGCTATTTTGACTCTTTCGGTCTACCCC
Source organism: Teleogryllus occipitalis (assembly GCA_011170035.1). Taxonomy (NCBI): domain Eukaryota; kingdom Metazoa; phylum Arthropoda; class Insecta; order Orthoptera; family Gryllidae; genus Teleogryllus; species Teleogryllus occipitalis. The sequence goes on from BLKR01000380.1 coordinate 1,649, forward strand.
CACCAAAAGAATTTTTGACATACATGCACGGAAATCGAGTAACGTACAATGCGTCACAAGTTCAAAATTTTGATGCTGAAAACTGCGGAAGATTGTGCTTACAATTTCTGTTCTACGATTGGTTAGTAAAATGAGTATTTGAAGAGATGAGTGAGAAATTACAGTTTCACTTTCTCAGAGAACTCATCAAGATGCGCACCTACACGCTCAGCGGGAAAGGAGCGGAAGTGAGTGTTCGTTTCTCCCCAGCGATTGATCTAGGTAAAACACCACATGAAATTGCATTGGTGTCTTTACAAACGGCACACACGGTGACAAATATTAAAGAAGGATGTAATGCTGTACACTATGCTGTGCCTAAAGATGATGGTAAGGGCGGAAAAAAATATGATGAGGATTTATTCATGGAATTACCGACGGGCACGTATACAATCGACGACGTGAACATCCAAATCTACACGTTTCTACGTCATCAGTACAAGGAGGAATTTGCAAATAAAAAATATTTTTTCGTATTAGACGGAGAAGAGAATACGCAAAAGTGTCGCATCAGCACTTCGTTCCGCATGAAATTCAGCGTCGAGGGCTCTGTGGGTCCCTTGTTGGGCTTCACACGTGACGTCGAACCTACGAACCCCGGCGAGTATGTCTTCTCCGACAACAACGTCACGCTCGTCAAAGACTTTAACGTTCTCGTGACATGTAACATTGTTGAGAGCGGGTATATTAATAATCGAAGGGCCCACATTCTCCATCATTTCCATATCGACAAGCGACCGGCTTCCATTTTTGAATTGAGACCTCCGGAGAAAGTCTTCCATCGCGTCACGCGCAATTGGATTGATGATATAACGATAAGACTCGAGAACGACCAAGGAGAACTCATTCCACTGAGAAGCGATACCGATCTCATCGTGACGCTGTTGCTTCGTACTGCGCATGATGACATATAAAATGAGGGTTGTGCCTCGACCGCGGCACACTGTACTCTGTCCTACCAATAGATTAACACACGCCAATCGTCTGCTACTGCAAGCACTAGGCTACGTTCTCAGAGAAGATGAAAAGACAAAAAAAATCTCATCCCGCTACCGCCAGCAGCAAAGACTATCTCTTAGACGTTCTCCTCCATCAATATCCCATCGATGAAAAAATTAACGTTCGAGGCTTCAATTATCATCATTACACACCGTATACGAACGGATACGATCCAAACGATGAAATTCGTATTATGATACAAAACAAAGACACCTTCGCCGTGCCGTGCGAATCGACTATCATCATCGAAGGAAAGGCGATCAAGGCAAGTGGAGGTGGGCGCACACCTGCCAACTTTATCAATAACGCCTACGCATTTTTATTTTCTGAAATTCGATATGAGATCAATGAGGTCCTCGTCGACAGTGTGCGTCATCCTGGCATCGCTACGACCATGAAGAACACTCCTCTTCTCAGCAGTGAAGAACGCCTATTACTCCATTACGCCGCGTGGACACCATTTGAGAGCCTTGACTACCTCGAGCATTCACCAAATGTCGAATTGATCGATGATGACGGTTCGTTCGTGGCCTGGATTCCGCTCAGACTCTTTCTTCCATTCGCCGAGGACCACAGACGCATCGTGGCTGGTGTGAAGCATGAGCTCATTCTTACTCGCACACGAACAGACGCCGACTGTCTTCTATCAAAGGAAGAGGGACCTGCAACGCCGTCGAAAATAGAAATTCAGCGCATCGTTTGGAGAATGCCCCACGCCAACCTCAGCGACGCCGGTAAAATGCATATGTACAACATTCTCAACGGTAGGACAAGTATACCTATTAAATTCACGAGGTATGAACTCCACGAATCAGCAAATTTGCCGCTTACGACGCGACACGAGTGGACGGTGAAAACAAGCAGCGGAGTGGAGCATCCGCAGTACATCATCTTCGCTTTGCAAACCAATCGTCGAAACGATTTGAAAAAGAATCCTAGCGAGTTCGATCTATGCGATTTAAGGACGATTAAACTCTACATCAATGACGAGTTTTTTCCTTATCATGAGATGCGCATAGGATGGAACAAGAATGGTGTGCATGTACCGGAATTCTTCGAAATGTTCAAAAATTTTGAAAAATCGTATTTGGACCGTCATCCTATTTCATGCATTACACATCTCGGAGTGAAACGGACATGTCCGTTTGTCATCTTTGATTTATCACGACGCGAGGAGCCGACGATCGTCTCTGCATCAGATATTAAAATCTTTTTCGAATGCAATTCGAACGTGCCTGCTAACACGTCTGTCTTTTGTCTAATTTTTTATGAACGACACATGGACTATCATCCAATCACAGAACTCGTTCGAAAAGTATAAAAATCACGCGAAATGTGAGGTGACACTCTCATTGTCGAGACGACTACAAACATGATCACATCGGAAGAAAGTAGTATTGTGCGAGACTCTTCTCCATCATGTAGCATATCTCATGAAGAAGAAGAAGAAGAAGAAGAAGACTCGAGCAAAGCAAATGAATAAATTTATTTCGCATGCAAATTTTTAAATGTTATGTACGCAAACAACAAAACAAATAACTGTATTAAGCGTAGAAACATCGACTTTCAATAGCGTACAGCAAACAGCGACTATCAGCGCCTTGTTTTGGCGCTGGTTGATACATGACAAAATATCCCGTACTAAAATGCATCAACAAGGTAAGCGCCCTCTCGCGGTGCTTGTTACAAAAGTCTAATGAGAGCATTCTCGATCCGTCTAAGTGTAGTATGAAAATATTGGTCGTTAATATTAATAGGGCTCCGTACCACCAACCACACCCCTGTACAGTCAGATTCGTGTTTTTTAATTTTATTTTTTGTTAACTTAACACTATTTTATCTGATTGAAAAAAACATGTAAAGTAAGAAAATAATTTAAACTAGTATTAGAAAAACAGTTTTACTTTCTCATATACGTACGTATATACTGAGTAATATAAGCAGTAAAGAGAAATTTACGTAATGCTGCAGAAAATCGCTTTGGAGAATTAAAACAAAAATACACGTTTTGGGGTCCCCTAATACCAAAAAGTGTATTTATTTTAAAGTCCGTTCGTCTGTCTACCCATCTGTGAACACCACTACCGCCTAAACCATAGGATTATTTTCCAAAATGGATATTCCCCAGTTGAGCTCGCTCGAATTAAAGCGCTGCGATTTTGAAAAACTTTCTTCAAAATTGGGGAGTACTTTACATGAAGGCCCTCGGATATTTTTTAATTTTCTCAAAAATGGCTTCAAATTGTTTCTTTAAATTTCTTGTGAAAACAGAGTAAAATACAATTAAACTCCGATTTTCACGGACTCTGAATCTCGCTTTAACTGAATTAATGAAATATTGCATGCAATATTTGCTATTTTAAAGAATTACAAAAACAAAATTTTCTCAAAAAGACTCCATATTTTTTCTTTAAATTTTTGGTTGGGATAGTGCTAAATGTACTCTATAAGATGACATAATCACCATATTGCTCTATTTTTTTCTTCAAAAATTACAAAATCGTAATTTTTTGACTTCTGCCTCACGTCCTTAATATTTACATTGGCGGCAATTTGTTCACTGTTTTTGAACAATGCATATGCTTTAAATCATGCATATCAATACATATGAGCCATTCCATGGTTACGTACGTTACATCCGTACAGTATACAATTTTTTGTATAATACAATATTTTGTATAATTCCTTGTAACTTCAACAAAATTCAAATAGAATTATCTTAGAATGCTACAGAATATAGAACTGGAGATGCCCTAATAGGATATTAGTACATTTGATTCAGAAGTGAAAAAAGTAACAAGCTACTTTGTTTCAAATGAGAGTTACGCACGTTACAGAATTTGGACATGGCATATCGTGCGATCTACCTTAAATAGAAATCTCTTTGAAGCCTTTACCATAAGATTTCTGATGTATTTTTATTGGTGACTAGAAGAATGATAATAAAATTGGTACCAACACATTTTAATGAAAACCTTTATTTATACAAAAAAATATTTTGTGGTGTTACGAATGTTACAGTACATTGTTACGTACGTTACATTGTGCCAAATAGTCAACAAAAATGGTATCTTACATTTCCTATAACTTAATTAAAATGTAAATTCATAGTTAAATAAACCTTTTGTAACTGAATGTCAAAACAAGTGTTTCAAAAACTCAATTGTTTTTTGTTGAATTGAGCTCAAAATTTCGCATTTTCAGAAACGCTCAAACGGGATTTTCTCAAAAATGTCTGCAAGTTATTTCTTCCAAATTTTCCAATTGATAGTGCCAATTGCACTGTTTAATATGACGTAAACATTATTTCGGTGTATTCTTTTGTTTTTTCAAAAATTACACAAATGTAATTTTTTTCAAATATCTCTCACGTCGTTAATATGCACATTTTAATGGATTTGTATACATAATTGAATTTGCCAGTGGATGATTTCCAAATGAGTTTATAAAAAGGTTTTCGAAAACACAATAGATTCCTTTCAAAAAGAGCTTCAAAGTTCGTTTTTGTTGCAACGCTTAAGGCCATTTTCTTAAAAACGGCTCCAAATTTTTCAATGAAAATTGCTATCAGGAACGAAGCCTTCTTTAATATTCTTATAATAATATTTCGGTTACATTCGTCGTATGACCGTCGTCGAGTGAGGACGTGCCGGAGCGCAGGTAGCAAAACGAGGCTTATAGCAGGTGTCTGGTGAGCGGCGAGTGCTGAAGCTACAGTGAATTCCAGCAGTTTATTTCTAGGCAAGTAAACTTTCTTTTACTCTCTTTCTCCCAATTTTACTGTCTCTGATATCACAATATCTTACTTCTATATCTCTGGAATTGTGTTATTCTCTAAAGTCTGTTAAATTTTTTCCCTTGTCTATTAATTTTATCCCTTCTCATTTCTTGTCCGTTTTCTGATAATATATCTTTCTTTCTCTTATTTAGTCTATTTTTTCCCTACTCTACTCTTGTTTTCCTCTCGGTCTATCTTGCTAGCTTCCTAGAACCTAGTGTTTTTGCTCGTTTCAACTCGTACAAACTATAATTTGTTTTAAGTGTGCTTTTATTTATTTTCATTTTTCTAATATTCTTGTCCGTGTTTTCTCGTCATGGGTCAAGCTGCAAAAAACCTCCTCGAGAACAAGAATTTCATCGCTCAAGTGAGCGAATCTGTTGCTGCCCGCATAACGGAGAGCGTCCAAGAGATAAACCAGGGTCTCATCGAGGCGCTTCGGGACGAGCTCTCGAAACTTCGGGAGACCATCGAGCAGCAGAACCGTGTCATTGACGAGCAACGCCAGGAGATCACGGCGCTAAAGATGGCCCACATGGACAAAATGGACGAGCTGGAGCAATATCAGCGGAGAAATTCTCTCCGCTTTTTTGGAATCAGTGAGTCGAACAACGAAAGTACTGATACTAAAGTTATAGAGTTGGCTAAGGATATTGGTGTCAGTCTTACTCTTGATGACATTGATAGGAGCCATAGAGTAGGACCTAAGACTGATGGCAAGTGCCGCCCTATTATAGTGAAATTAGTATCGTATAGGAAAAGGGCAGAAATTTTTAAAAATAAAAGAAAACTTGTAGGTAGTGGAAAAGTTATACGAGAGGACTTAACTTCACGTAAGTTAGAAATACTGAGAAAATGTATTGCAAAATTCCACCTTAAAAATGTATGGTCTTTTGATGGGGCAATATATGTAAATACCACACAAGGGAAAAAACGCATCACCAGAATGTGTGAAGTTGACTCGCTACCTGTAAATGGCGCGTAACTTTAGAATCTGTTTTCAGAAGTCTCTCTTAGATTATTGTTTATTATTTAATTTTTACTTGTAATATTTTAATTTTATTTTCTTCCTGCCTGTAAAGTACACACTTTCAAATACCATGTCAGAAATTTGGCAACCTGTAGATGACGAAGTCTTGCCGGAAACCGCGCCCCTGGACATACCTGCCTGGGACATTGGCCCCAGTCCGGCGTTAAGCTTGCTACCTACCCCTCGAAGCCCTGCTACACTCTCTGATCTCAACGCGTCCATTTCGCACTTTCCTCGTGACTTGTCTGTCTTTCACATTAACGCTCAATCTCTAAAGAAACATCACTCAGAAATGTTTCATGTTCTCTCTGAAGCTAGCGCACACGTATTATTAATTAGTGAAACTTGGTTGAAATCTACTGCGCCGTCTGATCTTGTGTCGATCCCTAAATATAAACTCATACGAAATGATAGAAATATAATAAAAATTAATTTAAAAGAGAAATCCGGTGGGGGTGTTGCTATGTTTGTGCGTGATGATATAAATTGTAAAATAATAAAAACATCTACTAGTAACTCACCGAACTTGGAATACATGTTTGTTGATATGGTGATTGGGGGAAAACATTTACTTGTCGGGGTTGTATATTGGCCTCCTAATACGGGACTGTTGTCAGAATTAGAGGAATCACTTTCAGAATTCACAGATAAGTATCAAGATATTATTATAATGGGGGATTTTAATTGTGACTTAAAAAATCCCATCACAAAATCTGCCACTAACTTTATTCATACTTTCAATTCGTATAATTTGCAAATATTAAATCTGAATCCTACTCATAGCTCATCTAAAGCGGAATCGTGGATTGATCACTTGATTGTTTCTGATATTTCCAAAGTATTACTATATGGTCAAGTTCCTGTTCCGGGTATTTCAAACCATGATTTACTCTTTGTTGTATACTCGGCTAAATGTACTAAATACAAAAACAAAACAATCAATTACCGTGATTACAAAAACTTAGATTTTACAGCATTTCAAGTAGACAGTGAACATGCACCTTGGCACCAAGATTACCAACAATATTCATTAGACTCGAAAGTAAATATGTTTAATGGAATCATAACAAACCTTTTCAACAAGCACGCTCCATGGAAAACTTCTCGTGTCACGCGGCCTGCTGCTCCATGGCTTACAAATGAGATAAAAGTTCATATGAAAGTTAGAAATTCCGCATATAACCGTTTTAAAATTACTAAAACCGATGAAAATGAAAAGGAGTATAAAAAACTTAGAAATTTCGTAAAACAACAAGTCAGAAACGCTAAGATTCGTTATTATCATAATCTTTTCCAAACAAATTCCAGTACGAAGGGAGTATGGGACACCTTGAAAAACTTAGGAATTTGCAAACGTAAGTCAAATGACAGTTCATTAGAAATTCCCCTAGATGACCTAAATGACTATTTTGCTTCCGCTACACATACAATAGACCCTATTATTAAAGAAAAGACACTTCACTGTCTGGAATCACATGCACCTCGCTGTGACGACAGTTTCTATTTCAACAATGTTGACTGCCAAGAAGTCGAAAAAATAGTGAAGGCACTCAAATCAAATTCAAAAGGCTCGGACGATATAACAGCAAAGCAATTAAAATTGGTTTTAAAAGACGCTCTTCCAGCGCTTACTCACATAATAAACTTTTCTTTAACAACCGGATATTTTCCCCAATTGTGGAAACTAGCTTACATTCGTCCCCTCCCGAAATGTTTAAATTCGTTAAATCTTTGTGATTATCGACCTATCAGCATATTACCAACATTATCCAAAGTCCTCGAAAAAGTTGTACGTCAACAAATAAACAAGTATCTCGCCATAAATGATATTCTCAATAATTTTCAATCTGGTTTTAGGGAAGGTAGAAGTACGCAAACGGCTTTGCTACGAGTCACCGAAGACATTCGTCAATCTCTGGATGAAGGCAATATAACAACGCTAACGCTTTTAGATTTTAGCAAGGCCTTTGATTCAGTAGACCATGACGTGCTTCTGGCAAAATGTAAATGTCTCGGTTTTTCTGATTCTACCTTATCGTGGATTTCAAGTTATTTTAGTAATAGACAACAGGTCGTAGTTGTAGAAAATACTTTCTCGTCACCTAAACCAGTTTCACGTGGAGTGCCACAGGGCTCCGTACTTGGTCCACTTTTCTTCCTTATCTATGTAAATGATATACCGTCGGTGCTATCAAGATGCAATCATCATATATACGCAGATGACTTACAGATCTACGTCAGTGGGAAACCTTCTGAAGTGGCTCATTTAATTAGTAAAACAAATCAGGATTTAGCCTCTTTACATGAATGGTCAGTGAGAAATGGCCTTAAGCTAAATCCATTAAAATCTCAATCAATTATAATTGGCTCCTGTTGGTCCCATAAAGCACTTAAAAATCTAAATATTCCTCATATCGTACTGGATAACACTACTGTTCCTCTATGCTCAGAAGTTAAAAATCTCGGTCTGACGATCGATAAATTCCTAAATTGGGAACCTCATGTTCGGGAGACTTGCCGCAAAGTGTATGCTTCAATGTACTCACTCAAATGTGCTTACAAATGCCTTCCACCAAAAACCAAAGAACTACTAGTAAAATCCCTCTTGCTCCCTCTGCTTGATTACGGTGACATTGTGTACGGTAACATAAAGAAATCAACTGCTGACACTCTCCAAAGAGTTCAAAATGCATGTGTTAGGTTTCAATATAATATCAGAAAGTATGATCATATATCGGGATACTTCAAAGCTAATAACATACTAAACTTGAAAGACCGACGCATGTTTCATAGTTTGTGCCTGTTCTACAAATTATTAAATACGGGTGTACCTACTTACCTCTCTCATAAAATTTCTTACCTTAAAACAAGAAGATTCGAGAAATCTTTGCTATGCAATATTCCTAAAAGCAACACTAACTTTTACAATACATCTTACTTAGTAGCAATGACTAGAGAGTGGAATAGCCTTCCAGGAAATGTTAGGAAATGTAAAACACTGCGATCATTCAAAAAACATTTAAATAATCTTTTTCTGAGCTGATATTGTATGATGTGATAGTGTGTACTAAATGTGTTTAAAATTGTAAGGTAAATGTAATATTTTATATCGCTTTTTTAACAGTTTTTCTCCATTTCTTGTATTTTCTTAAGTTAGTTTTTAAGTGAGCTCAAAATTGTAAGTTAAATGTAATCCTTTTGACAGTGTGGGCTTTTTAACAGTTTTGTTCTTTTCTTTGTTTTCTTAAGTTAGTTCTTAATTTAGTTAACAATAGTATAATTAGTCTAAATTAAGTCTATTATAGGGTTAGAAGGTTTTTTGTATTATGTTCTAGTAACGTTTACTTCATTATTGTTTAATTTTGTCATGGCTCTGACTGAATGCGTCTTTTCCCTTAGTACATGATGTTGAAACCTAAAATCGGCCCTAAGCCGTCGTCCTGGCCGGGTGGTTGTGTGCATTCTCATATTGTTTTTTATGACTCATGAATGTATTTGAGATTTTTTGTTAACATTTGATACGTATTACTAAATTAATATCTCTCAGAATTTATATTCGGGCACGCCTTTAGAGTGGTGGCGCTAGCCGAATGCGTTTACTACGCTCCGTGAAGTCACGAAGGTTAAGCGTATTCGAGACTCGCGCATTCGAGACTCGCGGGTTCGTGGTTGGGTGACCGGCCAGGAACCCCGGGATCTAACGCCGTCGAGCCCCTGGCCGAAGGGATAAAAGGCACTGACTGACTGCGATGTGACGAGACTTGACAAATCTTAAAAGTAAAGCACATTAATGGAGGATTACTCCCCAGTGCAAAGCGGTCAACGCCCCTTAAGGGGCTTGGAGACGCGTTGCGTCAAGGTGTAGACGCAACAAATTAAAAAAAAACAAAAAAAAACCATAACCTTATTCAAACTCTAATGAATTTCGCAATAATTCTGGACATTGATGAAATCAGTAGATCTCAGACGACATCCTCTGGTGGCGCGCAGCTAAACTATTGACATTAATGCACTCTTGAATCTGTGATGTAAGGCTAGGCGAAAAATGTCCAGAAAAGTAATTATTTTGAAAATATATTACCATTTATATTTATCATAGCCTATAGTACTCCAGGCCTTTAAAGGATGTTAGCACAAAAGTTTCATCAGCATTGGTTCAGTAGATTCAGAGATTACCGCGCTGGAAGACAACGCACTTCTGTCTTTATATATTAGTATTGATATAGATAATAGTTTTGTGATCTAAATAATGGGAAAACCATTTATGAAACATCTGGTGAAACTTGTTGTTGAGTGATAAAATCTGTAAGCACCCTGTAGTAGGGATAAATATTTTTCTGTATATAAGGAAATCGGTTTTCGACTACTGCATCTTCCAAGTTTTTGAACTAAGTATGTTGGACGTTTTTACGTGGACTGATAAAACATAATTCCATAAAGTTGTAAGTAAATTAAATAATTAAAACTGCTGCATGTATATTAAAAAATTGATTTTGCTGTATTATGTATATATACTTAATTTTATTTATATATCGTATATAATTTTTGTTTGTTATCCCAGGACGAGTCGAGATTACACCTTTTAACATCCATACTAGCCTACTATGAATGTTAAAAGGTGTAATCTCGACTCGTAGTACTCTTTCCTAGTATTACTAGGAAACCTCATTTTCGGAGAAAATATTAAGAATGGTATGTATTCAATTATTAATCTCATTTTAAAATATTTCTATTTCTTCAATTTATATAACTTTTAAAAACATTGAGAAAATGATTTTTCGATTAGTAAATTTTTAATTAACATACTCTACACTTTTGATGGATATTGATGTGATATTAATTTATATCGCATTTCTATTACAATCACATTTTTAACTGAGGGTATATCAATGTATAACACACCCAATAGAACATATACAATATATTATATTGCACATATATTATACGTACATTATATAATAAATAAATTAATTATTAATTTAAATCGAGATCTGTAATATTTACATTAAAATAGTTGGTCAGGAAGTTTCAAACGTCCGTTGATAATTAACGAACTTGGATTTATAAATAAAAAGTTCTAACTGTTACTTGCCGATTTACTTTTTTTATTTATTTATTTATTTATTTATTTATTTATTTATTTATTTATTTATTTATTTATTTATTTATTTATTTATTTATTTATTTATTTATTTATTTATTTATTTATTTATTTATTTATTTATTTATTTGTTTATTTGTTTATTTGTTTATTTATTTATTTGTTTATTTATTTATTTATTTATTTATTTATTTATTTATTTATTTATTTATTTATTTATTTATTTATTTATTTATTTTACGTCAAAAAAAAACAGTTAAAAACTGCGTATGACGTGCTATGGGGAAAAGTGAATTGTGTGCACATTTTCAAAATTCTGTGATCCCTACACTAAGTCATATACTACTTAAATTTTGAATTTTGAAAGGGAGAAAAAACAAACAAAAAACTCCCATGTAATAAAATCTATTTTCAAGGATAAATAAGCAATAAATTTTGGCTCTTATTACTTCCTGCCACGACAACATGGAAACGATAATTTGAATAATTGTATTTCCCACTGAATTCTAGAAGACGTGCACAGAAAATGAAGTTACATTTATGTCCAGAAGCAAAACAAGGGGGCCATCTCAGCATTTGCTCAATGGATCAGGGAAACTGGACGAAAAACCTGATCGAGATGGGGGTCATTGACCCGGAAGTTGTGTTACAATAGTTGTTACAGGTTGTTTATACTCATTTATACAGTCCAAATGGTAATTAATGCATTATGTATCATTGTTAAAATGAATGTTACTTTTCTTGTGATGCTCAGTATAGTCTCTAATTGTATAGAAACAGTTATGCAGCAGAAACGATTTCACTTGGGATTTAAACTTTTCTATTGAATTTAATCGTTTAATGTCATCTGGCAAAGTGTTGTAAAATAATGTACATGTATTGTATGTGAATTTTTTGTAATGAGCTGTTGATACTATCACCTGATGAATATGATTTCTACGTCGAGTGTTATAGTAATAGACTTCGGCATTTTCTGAAAATATATTCCCGCCCTTAAGCAAGTCATTTTTTACAAAAACCACTGATTCGTAAATCAACAGACAAGGTAATGGTAGAATTCCTAGATTAATGAAGAGAGGCTTACATGAATCACGTGTGCGGGATTTGGTTATTATTCGTACAATTCGGTTTTGTAATCTAAAAGTCTGGGAGCTATAAGATGTATTTCCCCAGAATATTATGCCATATCTCAGGTGGGAATGAACATTCACAAAGTATACACAACGAGCAGTATGAAGGATGACTGAATTTGCAAGAATTCTGAACGCGTAGCATAATGAACTTAATTTTGTGTTCAATTTATTTAAATGGACGTTCCATTTAAGGTTTGACTGAATTGAGAGACCTAAACATTTTGTGGCCTTAACATCAGTCAATGGTACACTGTTCATTTTCAATGGAGCACAGAATTGTTTATTTGAAATGGAAAACTGCGTTAAAACCGTTTTCTTTTCGTTTACTATTAATTTTTTATTTCGGAACCAATTTGAAACATCTGATCTTGTACTATTTACGGTTTCTTTATTGCAAAGGATGTTCGTATCATCCGCAAGGAGAACCGTTCTTCCGTTTCGAGTCGTCGAGGGCATATCGTTTACGTAAAGTAGGAACAGAATAGGGCCTAAAATCGATCCTTGAGGAACTCCACATGCAACGGGCAAAGAGTCGGAAAGGTGCGTACGTAATGTTCCATCATTCCAGTAAGTTATTTCAACTTTCTGAGATCGTTGTTTAAGGTACGAACATAACCAATCTAGAACAATACCACGGATTCCATATGAAGGTAATTTTGAAAGTAAAATGTCATGATCAATGATGTCAAAAGCTTTTGAGAGATCTAAAAATAATCCAATAGGTGCCTCGTTTTGATCTAATGATGAGGCGACATCTTTGAGAAAAGAAAATATAGCTGTTTCCGTTGATTTTGATTTTCTAAATCCATGTTGGCAATCTGAAAGCGCGTCGTGTTTAGTGAGAAAGGTTTCCATTCGTACGTAAAAAAGTCTCTCTAATATTTTTGAAAAAAAAAACTGATAGAAGAGAGATGGGCCGATAATTTTGAATTTCATTTTTGTTGCCTTTTTTGAAGAGCGGCTTAATTTTAGCTGTTTTGAAAATATCTGGAAACGTTCCAGTGCATAAAGATGCATTAAATATGTGAGTTAAAGGGTGTATAATGGCATACGCACAAGTCTTTAACAAAGAATCTGGGAATTCATCTAAACCGGACGAATATTTATTTTTTAGTTTACCGATTATTTTGAGAATTTCATAGGAAGAAGTTTCGGAAACGAGCATTGTGTCTAAAATTTTGGGTGAACTGTCTGTTTTTGAATTTTGTGCCTGAAGACCCTTAATGAGATCGGCAACAATTCTCGAAAAGTATTGGTTAAAGAGACTAGCCACTGTTGCCGGATCGTTTACATTTATATCGTTATATTTTAAAACAACATTCTCTACGGGTTTTCTAGTTGATTTGGTAGTATTTTTTATTATATTCCACATTGCTTTTGTTTTATTATTTGAGTTCAAAATATCCTGATCGTTTTTCATGATTTTAGCCTGCCTTACGACTTTTCGTAACAATGTTTTGTATTTTTTAAAGTAGATAAGGAAATCTTGAGATACGTCATGACGTTTAGAAATGAAAGAAAGAATTCGCTTGGTTTTACAAGATGTCCTAATCCCTTGTGTTATCCAAGAATTGCTTTTCCGTGAAATATTTAATTTTCGTTTTTGAAGAGGAAAGCAAGTGTTAAAATGAATTGAAAGAGTTGAAAAAAAAAAGAATTATATTTGTCGTTTGTATCAACAGTATTATAAACCGCTTCCCATGACTCCTGCATCAAGTAATCAATGAATAATTTAATTTTACTTTTAGTAAACAATCTAGTCATACGTGTATTATTTATTGTGTCAGTGATCGCATTTCTTATAATGGTAAGAATTTGTGCATCGTGGTCACTGTATCCTAAATCTTTGGTTTCAACTTCATATCGAGTAGTAGTTTTTTATTTTTTTTTATTTTTTTATTTTGTTGCGTCTACACCTTGACGCAACGCGTCTCCAAGCCCCTTAAGGGGCGTTGAGCGCTTTGCACTTCTCGGAGTAATCCTCCATTAACGTGCTTTACTTTTAATATTAGTCAAGTCTCGTCACGTCGCAGTCAGTCAGTGCCTTTTATCCCTTCGGCCAGGGGCTCGACGGCGTTAGATGCCGGGGTTCCTGGCCGGTCACCCAACCACGAACCCGCGAGTCTCGAATTCGCTTAACCTTCGTGACTTCACGGAGCGTAGTAAACGCATTCGGCTAGCGCCGCCGGCTATGTTAATTATAATTTAATCAATTGCCTTCATCGAATGTTGTGTGATCCGTGTAGGTATATTAATTGTAATGTCTAAATTGAAGGAATTAATTAAATTGAGAAACTTTTCTTTCTCGCAAGATTCGACCAGAAAATCAACGTTAAAATCTCCGCATACAACAATGGATTCAAAAGAGCGATTGCTGACTTTGTTAAGTGTTATCTCCAGTATTTCTAAGAACAAAATATAATCTGCAGCTCTCTTTGTTGGAGGTCTGTAAATACAAAGTATTATCACTTTTAGTGAAGTAAGATGTACAACAGAAATTTCGAAAATATTTTCAATGGAATAAACATTTAATTCACTGGAATACACATACTTAAAACATGAAATGTGATTTTTCACAATATTCAAAATAAATCGCCTTGTAATAGTTGAATATTTTTACTCATAATCAAAATTCGTTGATCATCACCATTTGAAACTTCCTATACATTATAATAACAAAAACTTCTAAAACCATGCTTTGTAATTTTTGTCATTTTTTAAATTTTGAATTTTTTCATTTTAAACATCATATACGTTTGTACCCATAATCGTGATTGTCTTAAAATGTTATATTATTAAAAAAATAACCATTATAAGTTATAAAATGCATTTTTCAATTAATAAATTCAATAATACAAGTATATAAAAAAGTAATGTTTTTATAATATTGTAATCATAATATCCCGATTATAGGTACAATAATGATTTCTGATATAACTACTTTTTCATTGATGTTTAAATATTATGAAACTTTTTTAGAATGAGAGTATATAATTATACAAACTCAACCTTTTATTCATATAATTTGTATCTTGATTTAATTTTAACAATTTTAAACAGCAATTAATTCTGATCGAAAGTATTAACATTTGATTCGAAAAATGTGCGTGTTCGTACCAAAAAGTACCATATCATTTATTCTAGCGTTAAATGAGTTTCTTAAGTATATTTTTCAATTACACATTGATAGGGCGCATTTTTAAATCATTTTATATTAATATCAGAGCAAACTTTAAAAATATAATTTTTGGCTTTCAGTCAAGTGTCATCTCTATTAAATTATAAAAATGCGGATACATTTTATTTATCATATTAGATATGATAAATAAAATGTATATTCTACAAGAGGCATTGATATGCACTCGGTTAAAAAACTTCTGTATCCAAATGCTTTGAGTTCTTTATTATAAGAACATTATTATATATTATAAATTTTGTTCATATAAATACGATATTGGTTTTTATTAAAATCTAATTTATTATTTCTTTTACAGAAGCGGTAAAGTTTAATGTCTTCTTTTTAATGCCGCCAAAGAAGAATCGAATAGAAAATAGCGTTACGGAACATCAGTTAACAGATATAAATTCTCTGACTTTAAACTTCTCTTCTAGTCAAAACTCTATTAGTACAACAGAAGATAATACAGCAGTGACCCTAGCCACCAATTCATCTATTTTAAATCAACCGTCGACTTCAGGTCTTCCAGACAATGTACTGGATAATACATTGGCAGTGATTTCCAATGATGTGGGGCATTACATTGGTCAAAAATTGACGACGAATTAAAGCAATTTTGCTGGAAAATCCTTGGACTCCGCCAAAAGACTACAGTTTTCCTACATCGACGAGAATTGTTTCAGGAAAAACAGTAAAAAACTGTTAGCAACAAGCATTTGCAAACATATCGAGATTGGCTGGTTCTATCAGATGTTAAAAAGGGTTTATACTGTAAGTATTGCCCATGGTTTACAACTCGCAATGAGGGTGGCTACCAAAAAAATGTGCCAGTTCTAGTCACACGACCGTTAACTAATTTTAAAAATCTGACTGGAGTAAAGAGCGATTTTGAAAATCATTGCTCTTATTCCTATCACAAGGACGCAGTAATTTCCGGGAAAAATTTCTTAAAAACCTACCGTAACCCAAATTTGGAAGTGAGAAATATCCTCGATGAAAATCGTCTATCTCAGGCACAAGAAAACAGGAAACGACTTATTCCTATTTTCAAAACTATCATTTTGTTGGGAAAGCAAAATATACCACTACGTGGACACAGAGATGATGGACCACTATTAAGCGAAACTGTTCCAACGAAGAATGAAGGCAATTTTAGAGCTCTGCTTAGATTTAGGGTTGACGCTGGAGACTTAAACCTTGAACAACATACGTAACATCAACATCAAGAGCAACTTATGTCAGCAAATCTGTCCAAGGTAAGCTAATTGAGTGTTGCAGAATAGACATTCTAGAGAAAATAATAAAACGTGTAAATGATTCAAGATACTACGCAATTATGTTTGATGAATCTCCGGATATATATTGGTCAAAGCTCAGATTAGTGTATTTCTTCGATATGTTGATTACACGAACACTGATAAACCTTGCATAAGAGAAGATTTTGTAACATTTATTGATGCTTTCGGAGAATTAACGAAGAATTTAAATGACGAAGACGAAAGTGAGGAAGATGAAGCTGAAACTGAAGAGTTCATACCACGCAACAAAATGCAGACTAACAAGACCAGTAGCGGGAATGCGACGGAAGAAATTTCGTTGACTGAGGCATCAATAGGGCAAATAGTTTTGAAGGAAATTAACAAAATGAATCTCAATTTGAAACATTGTGTTGCTATAGGTACTGATGGGTGTCCTGTCATGCTTGGAGAACATGGAGCAGTAAAAGAAATACAAAAAGATGCTGTGAATGCTGTCATGACACCATGCTTCTCGCATAAACTCAATAACAGCATATCAAAATCATCAAAAGTATCTATGATTGACAAAGTTTGCAGCGTTATAAGGGAAGTGACATATTTTTTCAAAACATCCAGACCTAAACGAAACACTGCTTTGATTCAATTCCTTGGTAAAAAACTTGTTCAGCTCTGTGATACACGGTGGGTAGAAAGACATGATGCAGTTCTCCAATTTACGGTACATTTACCTGAGATTCTCGAGGCTCTTACAGTGGCGGCTCGTGGTCATGTGTGTCTCTTTCTCTCTCTCTCACTCTTTCTCTCTCTCTTTTTCTTTCTCTGTCTGTCTCTCTTTTTTTTTTATTTTTTTATTTCGTTGCGTCTACACCTTGACGCAACGCGTCTCCAAGCCCCTTAAGGGGCGTTGAGCGCTTTGCACTTCTCGGAGTAATCCTCCATTAACGTGCTTTACTTTTAATATTAGTCAAGTCTCGTCACGTCGCAGTCAGTCAGTGCCTTTTATCCCTTCGGCCAGGGGCTCGACGGCGTTAGATGCCGGGGTTCCTGGCCGGTCACCCAACCACGAACCCGCGAGTCTCGAATTCGCTTAACCTTCGTGACTTCACGGAGCGTAGTAAACGCATTCGGCTAGCGCCACCGTAATGTCCCTGTGTGAATATTTGAAAGAAAGCCGTAACTGAAGTGGTAAATAATGTCAATGTTCATGTATTGCTCTTTGTTCGTGTTATATACTAAGTGGCAAGAAATCATTGTGAGTTTGAAAGTGTTTAATCATTGAGGTAGGTTGAGAGAGTAAAAAGTACAATAATATACAGTACAGAATATACAGTAATGTACAATGTACAATATACACATATCGTATTCAATCTAAACGTCTTCTTTTACAGAAATTTGTGACAACTGAATTGTTTGACTAAACGACTGTCACAATTGTCAAAATATATTACAAATGCGAAGAGATGGGCAGTCTACTAAAATTTTGAATCGGTTACTCAGAGGGAAGATCCAATTGCTGAAGTACTTACTCGCCCCATTGAAAACAATACTGCAAGAAGGGGAGAAATGTGAATAATTCTCTTAGTAGGGCAGCTGTTCATTAGGACTCTTAATTTGACTATTTACATAGTTCTTAGGTTCAAAATTGTAAAATGGAAAATGTGTATATGCTTTCAGTCCATTCAGTAAATTTTTTTTTCAATATGCGAAGGCAGTTTGAACAGTGGTGTGTAATTTAGGAATGATCATTTACATATTAAGACTAATCTGTACAGTTGTTTGTCATATTAATTGCAGTTGTACTTTTTTCTTCTACATGCGAAGAAATTTAGTTCAGTGGTTGGTAATTAAGCAATGGTCATTACAATATTAAGACTAATATGTGCAGTTGTTTTGCATGTCACTGGCTCCTAATGAATGAATGAATGAATTCATATATATTTATCAATAAATAATTGGAAAAAATGAATGTATCTAAAAATATTGTGTCTAAGCAAATCTGGGAGTCTTTTGTTTCTATTTTTCAGTATTCATGTTCATATTGGTAAAATGGAAAATGTTTGTATGTTTTCAGCCCACCCAGTACAAGTTTTTCTTCAATAACTTCATTTACATATTAAGACTAATCTGCGCTATTTTTTGCATATCAATGGCTGCCAATGAATGATTTCATCCATATTATTCCATAAAATATAAGAAAAACTTAATTTATCTAAAAACGTTTGTCTGAGCAAATATATAAATCTGGGAGCTCTTGGTTTCTATTATTCAGCTCTCACGTTAAAATTGGTACAATGGAAAATGTTTATTTGTCTTCAGTCCACCCAGTAAAAGTTTTTCTTCAACATTTGAAGGAGTTTTGTGCAGTGGTATGTATTTTCGGAATGACCATTTACATATTAAGACTAATCTGTAGAGATGTTTGCATATCAATTGCTGTTGTACTTTTTTCTTCTATATGTGAAGAAGTTCAGTTGATGTGATCATTTATTTATTAAGACTAATATGTGCTTTAGTTTTGCATATCAATTGCTCCCAATAATTGAATTCATCCATACTTTTCTATAAAAAATAGGCAGAAATTAATTTATCCAACAAAAAGTTTGTCTGAGCAAATAAATAAATCTGGGAGTTCTTGGTTTCTATTATTCAGCTCTCCTGCACAAATTGGAAAAATGGAAAGTAATTTATGATTTTGTAAACCCAGTAAAAGTTTTTCTTCAATATGGGATGAATTTCTGTGCAGTGGTATGTAATTTAGGAATGATCATTTACATATTAAGACTAATCGGTAAAGTTGTTTTGCATATCAATTGCTCCCAATGAATGAGTTCATTCATATATTTCTAAAAAAATAAACAAAAATTAATTGGTCTAAAAATATTTCTGTCTAAGAAAATAATATCTGGGAGTGTTTGGTTTCTATTATTCATATTTCAGGATCCATAATCTCTATCACTTGAGATAAATTAATGATCCTAATATTGTTTTGTTATATGGCTCAGTGCATTGTCAATTTATTATTTACACATAATGTAATGTTGGTGGATCATTACTTTTCTATTGTATCAGTCGTATGATGAATTGATTTACCTGAACAAATAAGTTTTATACTACGTGTTACTATCACAAAGAACATTAAACATATATATTTTTGTCATCTTTAGAATTATAAAAACTTGTAATTATGTTTCAGAATAGATACAAGTATTTTCATTTATTTTTATGATTATGAATCAATTACGTTATGACATCTAGAACTATTAATCCGGATCTACCTACTACCGTACCCGTGCATGAACGTCCGCATGTTATACTCAGCTTAAAACAGTAAGTGCCTTCAAGGTCATGAGTTGACAGATCAATTTCAAAACCTTTTTTATGAATACAATAGAAGAAAAAATATAAAAATAGGATAAGTTTTACAACGTGATAGTTTTGATAGTGTTGGAATATATAAAACTCAACAAAAATTTTATATGTGAGTACAAGTATTTTATTTTGTAGTTTAGATTTGTTTATTGCTTTTAGTTATAAAGAGAATGTTTAGAAGCTGGAACTTCATATAAGAAAAATGTCATTATTTGTGGAAAAGTGAGAGAGGTAATTTGGAAATTTCCAAATGGGGGTCAAGATCAACAGCTATCGTGGCGTGGCCGGGCAGAGCATGGCAGGGAGTAGGGCGGAGAAGGGATACAATGGAAGAGATAGAGGTAGGTCCCGCCGCAGGGCATGAAAATATTGAATTCCTTTTCCTGTATAATAATTTACTGTAATAAATGCCCGAGCAACGCCGGGTACTTCAGCTAGTATAAGATATTAGTCATAACACAAGGCTTAAACTATAGCTTCTTAAAAAGCACCATAAATTATTTTGGGTGTTTTGTGCAGGTGTTTCTTCAGACATTTCTCTGCAATATTTTTACGTTCACGATTTTTCCACAACATTCGGAACACAAGAAAAATTTATATATTTGACCAAATCTTAAACCTATCCTATAAGATAAGAAAACAAATATACTTATAATAGGATTAGGATATTTGTTTCTGTTATCGCATATTTTTCTCGAAACAACAAAATTTTACTAACTGAAATATTTATGTTTCAAATGCCTGTGACAAATTAAAATGTACATTGACTGACAAATTTTCGGGGAGGGGATTTCCCTTATTCCCCCCCCCCCTCGTGGATCCGCTCCTGAGTATAGAGAGTATAGTATAGAGGAAGTTATGTAATGATGCGGAAAACTGATTTCGAGATTTCAACGGAAATACATGTTTTGGGGTTCCCTGATATCGAAAAAGTGTTGTTTTTTTTTCTTCAAAATGTCCGTCCATGTATAATCGCCTTGACCCTTCATCAGTTGGTGAATGCACGGCGCGTCGCGAAATACGACGACGTGTTCCGTCGCAGTATCCTTTATTGAATGAGAAGTAGAATCTGGATATTCAAGTGCATATTTTCTATTTCTATTTATCTATCTATTATTATCATGTGTAGAATGACAGAAGAAACAGAGTAAAATAGAAAAAAGAATTCCTCTGAAGTTAAAATATAAAAGCTAAATTTCAAATGCAAAAACCAAATAAATTAATTATAAGGTAAATAAAGTCACTCACTGAGACTTATTTAGCATTTACTGAGTGCAATGTCATATACGATATTGCTTCATATTGTACCCCCACAGAGACCTCTACCATGAAAGCAAATAAAATTATTATTATTATTATTATTATTATTATTATTATTATTATTATTATTATTATTATTATTATTATTATTATTATTATTATTATATTATTATTATTATTATTATTATTATTATTATTATTATTATTAAGTCATTCCACGAAAAAAATTCATAAATTCTGTGAATATTTATTATTCATCAGGCTATGGTTGGTCTCATTAAGTTGTCCCAATCTGAGACAACTGGGTACCTTAACATTGGGTTTTGGTTTTGATTTTCACTCAGTTTCACTTTAGTCCTGGTTATTTGATATGATTTGATTTATTTAAAGTCGCATCAACTACATCTAGTTATTAGCGACTACTTTTATACAAGTACAGAATTCAGTACAAAATAACACAGTAACTCAGAATTATACATATATTTTTAAATATTGTTATACACTTCAATTTCCCTTATATAGCAAATGAATTGAATGCACTGTTCTTTTTTTATTGAGATCTTTAGGAAAACCATAAAATCATAGGAGGAGAATCATAAAATTTTAGGAGAATAATAAAATGTACGCCGGCGGCGCTAGCAGAATTCGTTTACTACGCTCCGTGAAGTCACGAAGGTTAAGCGAATTCGAGACTCGCGGGTTCATGGTTAGGTGACCGGCCAGGAACCCCGGGATCTAACGGCGTCGAGCCCCTGGCCGAAGGGATAAAAGGCACTGACTGACTGCGACGTGACGAGACTTGACAAATATAGTAATTATTCAGTGTAATAATTAAACAGTAACGGAGGATTACTCCAGAAATAAAGCACATTAATGGAGGATTACTCCCCAGTGCAAAGCGCTCAACGCCCCTTAAGGGGCTTGGAGACGCGTTGCGTCAAGGTGTAGACGCAACAAATTAAAACAAAACTTAATTTGTACTTGTTTCTTGAACTTTCATATTTAGGGCATGTAAACAAATGTTCTACTGAAAGAGAAATCTGTCATACATTGCAGTTGTCAATACATTGCATTAGTCCTGTTCAATAAGAAGCTGTGAGAAAATTTTAAGTCCTATTCTGCATCTTGTTAAGACAACCTGATCATTTCTGCAGAAACTGACTATTGGAATATCATCTTCAAATTTTCTAACTGGACTTAAGTTGCAACCCTGTAAGAGTTGTCGAGGAATGTGTTCCATGATAGGACAATGGTGTTATTTTCCTCTTTCAAGAAGATCTATTTCAAAGTTTTAGCCACTGAAGTATTCTCAAAACAAAATATCTCAAATTTGCATTTTTTGGACAAAAGTTATTTTGTTTTTAGTCGAATATAATTTTATTTTAGTTGTTAATAGAAGTTTCATGATGCTACCATTCAAACCGAAACTGGCGCGCCTGCTCCGGTGTCACGTGACTAAACGTCGTGGAACTAGATGTCAACTTGTAAACGCGCACTCTCGAACTTCCAAGAAAAGTCACGACTGTGAAAGTCGTGCCTTTCAAGTGTCGTGGAATAGGCCATGACTTATGCCACTGTGAAAACGGGCCTTTACTGTCAAGCTGAGTCACAATTTCCAAGCGTTCCAGTAAAGCAAGTTCAACACTACTGTTTTTAAGGAGATGAATCTCTTGATGTATTTTAAGTTTCTCACTCAAATCGTTCAGGTCTTTGTAACCGATTCTCTTCCACACATTTTCCTCCTTGATAAATAAGATGCAAGGAAAAAAACGATGCATTTTCCCCCTCACACCCACAGAGCC
The DNA here is from genome assembly GCA_011170035.1 of Teleogryllus occipitalis. Lineage (NCBI taxonomy): Eukaryota > Metazoa > Arthropoda > Insecta > Orthoptera > Gryllidae > Teleogryllus > Teleogryllus occipitalis. Next base: position 24,597 of record BLKR01000380.1, read on the forward strand.
ACTTATACGTCGAGTAAATATTAGGATTGAATTGTCGACGAAACTCTCGTTTTGCTAATTTCAGTTGTTTCAATTTTCAAATCAGGCTGATCCAGACCAAACTTCATGATTTCAAGAATGTCATTGTGGCTAAGCTTTTTTCCAATAAGATTAACAACTTTATTCATTTTAGAGAAATTGAGCACCAGGATGTACAGACACTACAACTTACAGCTCTATTCGAACCCGAGATGTAAATCACAATTTTACATTGATTTTAAGACGGCCCTCACCATCCACATTAGAAGCAAAACTTGCGTTTTGGAGTAACGTATCGGGGCACTGTTTTACTGAAAGCGCGACGGAGACTTCGTCTGCGAGTTGGGTGCATGATAGCCTGAGAGTGCTGCGCCAAGCGGAGTTCACGGCGTAAGCGTGAACATGATCCGATGAAAGCGCCTAATGATAACACAGAAGCGAAGTCACGTGGTCAATAGTTCTTACGGAGCGAGATCTGAGCAAGGTGGTGTTTCGGAAACGTGAACATCAATGTAGCTCCATCGGTTCGTCAATGTAATGCTGGTATGAAAATTATACAAAGAGGAGCAGAAAAAAGTCATAATATTAATGAGATTATAATAACGAAGTGTTTATTCTATTTTGTTCAATTTTGTGGGTGTTGCGTGAACCTGTGAACCTTATAAAGAACCGCCCCTGGAGATGAGGTAGATAGATTAATAATCTATGTACTTGAGTTGATTGTGGAACATCTAATTCGTGAGGAACGGTTGTGTGGTGTTCGAGGTGCGTTGCAGGTTGAAGGGAGGGGTGCATGCAGATGTAATTGGATGGGAGAGTGAGAATATACACGTAAACTGGAGTATTAAGTAATTAATGTTGGTGCTAATCCAAGCATTTAATTCACGGTTGTATAGTTGAATTATGAGCTATGGTGATGTGAGATTAGAGAATCAATCTCTCCTCAAACTGAGATGCGGTACTCCAATTTGGAACTGTGAACGTATTGTAGATGTAAGCCCTGGTATTTGAAGTGGCAAGTGACTTTTTCTGATTGCACTTTCGCCAGGTGTGTAATATTCTATTAAATACAAGATGTTCGGTCGCATTATTCCAAGTTGAAGACTTAAAGATACTGATAAATGAATTTGTGCATATTAATGTATCAATTATCAATCACCAATATGCATATATGGATTGTGAACCAATAACTTATTAATGGAAAAAGAGCTTGAAGAAAGGTGAACTTTCACTTTCATTAACTGGTACTGTTGACGGGTATGTGCTTTCTATTTGTAACTTATTTACCATTTTCTTACTATAAGGAATGTGTTAAGAGTTGTTAATTTCTGTTCAGTTGGGAGGAGATTCTGCAGTTTCTCTGTGTTAGAGCAATGTTGTATTGGAGATTGTCCAATATCACAGATTGTGAAATAACTAGCTGAGTGGAAGGAGGACAGTTCCCCCAGCAACCCCAGCGGCCCAGGGATCAGCGCTTCTGCCGCCGCGGCTGCAAGCATGCTGATAACATGAACTCCCCCGCCTCCGAAACGATCGCCCACGTCATCTCGGAGTGCCGCTCCCACTCCGCGATCTGGCGGCTGCGCCACAATAGAATACTGGAACACCTTAAAGCAGCCGCAGTCGCGAGTGGGTGGACAGTGCTTCTCGAAGACCAAGACATCGGAGGGCGGAACCGTCCGGACCTGGTGCTGGTTAAGGACCATCAAGCGATCGGCGTTGACGCCTCGGTCTGCGTAGCATACCCGGGGCGCTTCGGTGAACGCTATGATGAGAAGGCGGCGAAATATGAACATATTCGCCCCTTCTCAGCAGCCAGGAACTTCCGGGACGTCAGCTTCCTTCCCATCGTGGCAGGAGCTCTGGGCGAGTGGTGTGAGTCAAGTGCAGCGCTGCTCCGTAAATTTATCACTGGCGAAAAGATGCGCGTGCTACGTGAGCGCATTGTCGCCGAGGCTATAGCAGGGAGCGCTGCCTGATATTTTCGCCACACTGCCCAAGATGACCTCATCACAGTCAAGTACAGGCGAGCCTAAAAATAAAGACAATACCCCTGTGATCGATGAGACAGGATGGTCTGTGGATGACTCGTGCAATTGCGGTTTAAATGAGGTGACTACAAGCATGTATAGTGTAAATAGTGTTTAAATGATTTCATGTGTAATGTTCATAAGTGTATATTTTTGTGTTATATGTGTATGTACTGCTTACTGTAAATAATGTTCGTTGTTAAATTAAGTCAGGATGTAAGACAAAGTAGATTTAGATTAGTTTGTAAGTATCTACTTTGTAAGCTAGGCCATAAGTTAGCTATGTAAATAGAATTTAAGAATAAATATTAATTGCATTGCATTTTGCCGGGTTGATTTTTAGTCGGTTGTTGTTGGCCCATTGTGTCAATAAGTCGGCATTGCGTTGTAGTTTGTCGATGGCAATGGGTCTGTTGTTGGTTGCGGCAAGTGCAACATCGTTTGCGCACAAGTAGTCGTTTACGTCACGTGTAGTGGGTAAGTCGTTGATGTACAAGGGTAAATAAGGTGGGGGAGAGCATGGCGCCCTGAGGGACGCTGGCTTGGATGGGACGGCGGAAGGATAGGCAGGAGAGGTGTTTGACTTGGAAGGATCTGCTGGTGAGGTAGCTGCGTAGGTGTTGCATGAAAATGGGGAGGTGTGGGCTGATATTTAGCAGCAGGATGTCGTGGTTGACAGTGTCGAAGGCAGTGGTGAAGTCGATGAGCAGTGCAGGTACTGGTCGTAGGTAATGTAGTCGCGTCCGTAGGTCTACAAAAGTTAAAATTCCCTTTGAATGCCATGGACAAGATAACATGGTCGTTTTGATCGTAAAAATGGCAAAGTGGTACCGCCGATGTCAACAAAGAAGACGCGCGACACTAATCGAAACTCGGCGATTGAGTTCCGGGTGAGACATTCGTCTCGCAAATATCTCGCCCATGCACGAGCAACCCACAGGCAACCATATAGCTGCTATGGTGTGCCAGGTACTGTGGCCATATTGCACCTACACAAGCGGCAGTGTTTGAAGTTGTGTTATGGGTGAGTCAAGAACTTCGCAATCCTCAAGCAAACATGTGACACTTCTATTACATACTTCGATTTCAACACCGGCCATTATCATGTACAGAGTTGAATTCTGCACTTTACTGAATACGATGCCCTATGTGAATTCGTACTAAATGTAAAACATCTGAAAATAACGAAAAATTCCGTTTTTTCTGTTCTTCCAGGTATTTTCAAATTCCCGGTTTCCAAGGATTCCAGGTTTGTTGGCCTCCTGTAGATAACACGGAAATATATTTGGCACAGAATACGATAGTCCAGATGCTGTTACTTCACCTTATATTTTATTGTTCATATTATATAAATTCCTCTCCTATATTATTTCAGTTTAGATATGTTTTGCGGTTCTCACACGCAACCAATGTTTAAAACTGAGGTCTCTAAAGAAAGACAATTTCACGGAGACGTGACGAATTGCACTTTCACATTAAAATTTAATGAAGGATTAGTTGAAAAACGATCTAAATATTCACAAATGCAATTCGCAACACTCGAGCAGCATTCTTCTATAACTATTTAGTTAAATAACTCCTAAACAAAACGTTCTAGGGCCCTTAATATCTGGATTTTTGAGGTCAGTGGCCTCAAAAACATGTTCCTCGGACCTTAATGCATAGGACGAGAGCTTCTTGAACATTCTATTGCATTTTGCAGGTCTGGCGCTTCTCGATACTAGTCCACGTGCTCAGAAACGTGCAGAATCTGTAACTGCACTTGAAATTAAACTAATTACTGATATTCGATGCGATTTAACTTTGGGGGTTTACCTCTCAGTTCGATAATAAAGTTAAATACTACTCCAAAGAGTAGGGTTGTACTTGCCTGATCCTGTATTTTTGCACGGACTTTACGTAGCTTTCTTAAGACCTTCTAAAGCTTTTCTAGTATTTTGTGACTGTCAAGGAACGCGAAAAGCAAGGTTGTCTAATTATTTCAAATGTTTTTAAGGAATTGCTGTGAATTGTTCCAAGAAAATCCGTCAATAACTGAATAATCCTGTATTCAAAATATTTCAAAGATCAATTTTATTATTTGTTATTTTTATTTGATATTCTATAAGTACATTAGAAGTAACCTTTATTCATTTTTTAAACGAATACGTTTCGTTAACAACTTTCCCCCTTGATATGGAAATGGAAGGATAGAGAAGAGTTAGAGTGAAGTTTAACATGCGAGAGTTCTCGCGTGGATACGCTGATATACTTTATTTACGGTACTCAAATTTTTCCAATTTCATAAAATCGTTTTTTGTATACCAGCATTATAAACCTCACTTCCTGTGGCAAGAAATCGTTCATAATCGAGCATTTGACTGCACAAATGATGACATATTAGATTTTACGGCACGATTCATTGTGTCATCACTACAGACCAGATTTTTATGTAATTACATATTTTTGTCTTTCTATTCGCCGTTCTCAAAATTGCAATATGGTGAATAGTCGCCGTCTGAACACAATATTCATATATTTCGTTACATATTTTTTTTATATATTTAGTACTATTTTACATATTTTACTATTTTCAAAAAATATTTTTATTCTATCAATTTTATTGAACTTGTTTACATTTTTCATGAAAAGATGTATTTTCTAAAAAAAATCTGCATTTTTCTTTCACGGTGAATGCGTCGTGTCTACTCCAGGTAGTAAGGTACGCTACGTGAAGACGCGGTCGAATGTTCTCCCAGTCCGGCGCGTGCGCTTCACTTATCCCAGAGGCGGAAGGTGCGCGTGAGCGACTGAGATAATTTTCACCTTTAGGTGTGTAAAGTATCACTGACGCCGCGTTTCATGACCTTAATTTCCGAGAAACTTTGGCGATCGCAAACGTATAACACTTTGATGAGAAAACTGCACGCTGCAGTGATTGTTTGGTGGTCGAAGATATCGCTAGCTGGTGCGATGGCTTCTATTGTCTTTGGTCTAGCTGCTAACTACGGACCTGGATAGTAATGGATGGGATGAATTTTTACCACTTATGTGAATGTTGTATGGTGCAAAGTGTGCATCAACATGTGCTCTGCAAATGATTTTTAAAACGTTTGTATTATTTTAAAAATTTGTCTAGGACATTTTAAAAAAGGTAATTTCGTATTACGTAAATGAGTTCTATAATTAGTGTAATATATATGTAAATGTTACATATTATATCAGATTTTACATATTTATTGCATACTCTTACTGTTTTATTACATATTTGTGTACATATTTTCATATTTCATAGTACATATTTTTCCGATCTCTAGTCATCACACATTCAGCAAATCGCAACGAGAGAATTTTGGGGAGGTAGCGGTAAAGGGAACAGTCGACCATCGCTTTCTCGCACAGGTACCAAATACCCGAGACGTCACGAGAAAGTTCTTTCGCAAAATTAAATTGAATTCACTAAAAAATTATAATGCTGTTATTAAACAAAATAACGCATGCAACTCGTTTATAATGTTGCTTTATTGCATTCGTACAAATTTGAAAACATGAACTGATGACAAACTGCAACAAGCAGATGACAGCCCGATGCACAAGGGCAGAACTGCTCATAACCCCAAAGACAGTGAAGCCCACAGGAAGATCGGAGAAAGACTGGACAAACTAAGGAATATCAACAAAAGAGACAATTATTTCAAAAATGTATCTTACCATTTTAACGGAGCTACCGACGAGATCAGAGAGAAAATTGTACTTAAAGGACTACAACCTCAATTTCCAATAGACACCATCCAACAGAAGTTAAATGAACTAAAAATTACCCATTACCATATTGCAGAGATGCAGAAAACAGAGAACTACGGACTAACACCATTAGGAATCTACACCATTGAAATACCAAAACGAGACGTGAAACAAAGGTGACACTTAAATACGTAGGACAGTACAGTATAAACACTGACTACAAACAGACGGACCGCATACCACAATGTAAAAATTGCCAACGACTTTACCACACCAGGAGTTACTGCAGAAGACCCACCATTTGTGCCCTATGCTTCCAAAAGCACAACACCGATGACTGCCAGAATTGTACAACAGACTCCTTCATACCCAAATGCCACAACTGCAATCACAACCATCCCGCCTTCAACCCAAACTGCCCCTACTTAATCCAAGTCCGTAACCAAAGGAAAATACATCTCCAAAAATCCTTATCCAATGACCCTCCACCCACTTTCTCAGAATCAACCTTCCCCCACTAAATCAACAATCTGCATCCTACTCATCCATAGCATCTGGCTCTGCTACTTCCCAATCATCTCGGAACATCCACTCCTCCTCCTCTTCATCCTCAGATCTTAAAGAACTCTCCTTAATCCAATTCTGCAACTTAAAAAAGATCCTTTCAGCAATCCCACAAATCCTCAGTAGGATCAATTCAAAGGACCAGGAGATACCCTAGGCAAACTAATCTGCGCAGCTATCAAACTCGTCGAAATTTTCAAACAAAATAACTCCCTCCCCTCGCTTCCTTACCCTTTCCACATGGAACGCGAGCGGCGGTCTTAACCATAAAAAACTCTCTTGAACCAATTCCTTAAAGACCACTCCGTAGGGATCATGTCACTGCAGGAAACATGGCTAATACCTAACATAGCTTTCTCCCTCCAAAACTACAGTATCCACAGAACCGACCGCCTCAATGCCAGCAATGGCGGCCCGGCCATCCTTGTCCGCAAACATATTCCACATACCACATACCAACGCTCACCTACCACCGTCCTAGAGTGCTCTGCCGTCCTAATTGGAACTTCATCTATCCCTCTAATTATCATCTCAGCATACAAACGCCCTCAAACCCCCTCTTCTCTCTCTGATCTAACCAGGCTCCTCAACATACCTCATCCTTTCATCCTTTCCGGAGATCTAAACAGTAAAAACTGGGGCTGCAAAAAGACGGACGCAACGGGACGGACCATAGAACATTTCATCAACAATCATCCATCGATTCATACAAAAAGCCCCCCGGAACCCACCCACTATATTCAAGATAACCCAAACGACATTCTGGACATCATTATCCATTCCTCCAACCTCAACATCACAACGCCATATCCCAAATTCAATCTTTTCAATAGACACCATCCAACAGACCATCTTCCACTTATCTTCGCAACTACATCCACCACCCCATACTTCTCACCCTACCACCTACCGCAACACCAAACTAACTGGAAAACCTTCTCCCATACCCTGTCTAAAAAAATTCACATCCCACCAACTATCCCCACAACCCAAGATAAATCAATAACCCACCTTACCCTTCAGATCAAAAATGCATACAGAAAATCCACCATCATTAAAAACGCCCACCCACCCCTCCCCAATAACATCATCTCATCAATAATACTAAAAAGACAAGCAGAAAGACGATACTACAAGCACAGACGAGACGAAGACAAACAAATAATGAAACAGCTACAAAGACTAATACACAGACAATTATTACACTACGACAACCATAAATACGACAGACTACTAACTGACAAAGCAGCCCCAAGGACCTACATAAAGTCATCCGTACGGTCAGAGCACATCCCACCAAAATTTACCCCATAAAAAACGACTAACACCCTCACGTTTGATCCTCAAACCATTACTAACACTTTCGCCCAGACCCTGGCCGTGTCATTCCTTTCCCCCAACATACCTATTCAAGACACCGTAATCCTTACATACCTGAGATCCCTAAGCCAACCCTTCGACCAACGCTACTACACCACAACCAACAGCGAAATACTCCAAATAGCAAAATTCATAAACCCAAATAAATTCCTTGGTCCCGACGGAATCCTTCCCTCTGAACTACACTGCCTCCCTACAAAACACCATTGACACTACCACTAGGATTGACACTACCAACAGGAGTTCAGGATTTTAGTGACCTTATCACTAAAATCCTGAACTCCTGTTTCTCCCTTTGCTACTTCCCTACATCATGGAAAACCACGCGCGTATCCATGATCCATAACCCTGGAAAAGATAATCAGCTTCCTTCCAACTACCGTCCCAGTAACCTGCTCCCGATTCTTAGCAAAGTGTTTGAAAAAATAATCCTTCACAAAGCTACCTCACAGAACGGCAATTCTTCGTCAGACACCTCAGTAAGAACTCACCCAACTACCCACCCTATCCAAGCCGGCGTCCTTCAGGGCGCCGTGCTATACCCCACTCTTTTCCTTATACAACAATGATATCCACCCACCCGCGGTGTCAAAGCTTGCCTCTATGTTAATGATTTTGCCTTTCTGGCTTCCTACCGATCCCTAGATCTATCTCTCACCCAACTACAAACTGTCCTTAACGCCCTCCACTCCTGGGCAACCCAGAACAACATCATAATCAACCCCACCAAAACACAAGCAATAGTCTTCTCCAACTACCGAAACCCACCTTCTCCCCCTCCGCTCCACATAAACCAAACTACCCCTCCCTTGGCAACGCCACATTAAGTACCTTGACGTCCATTTCTCCCGCCTCCTCCGCTGAACACATCACATTAAACAAACCTCCCTGAAAGTCCATAGAATCTTCAACGCCCTGAACCCTATCTTGACACACCCATCCTTACCTATTGAAAAGAAATTAGACACCTACTACACATATAACCGCCCAATCATTACCTATGCACATCCCACCTGGTCCTGCACAGCCCAAGTCAACCACACCCGCATCATGAAAATAGAAAACCGAATAATCAGATTAATCTTCAGACCCAGCTTCCTAACCAGATTCGACGACCTCAGAACCCTCCATAACATCCCACATATAAATACCTACATCCACAATTCCGCAGTAACCCATTTCCAAAACTTCCTATCAGATCCCACCTACAACGACTTACATCCCATCTCCCCATCCTCAGAAATCCCCTTCCCCGATACTGAACCAAAAAGCACCCGCTAGTCATCCTCCAACTGCCACCTCCACCGACCTGAAAAACGACTTAGACCTCCAGATGACCACAGAATACACGACAAATGACACGCACGTCCAAAACCTAAAGTGAATCAGACCAATATGCTCAGCAACCTTTAAGCAATCTTCCTGCCCCACCTTCTTCCTTCCCAATTTACGTCCCTCCCAACATCTCCTTCCCAACTAAACAAACTTAATCCAACAACAAACCATCAATTAAATCTCATACCACCACCCTGCTATCCAAATCCCCACCCTGTATGGGGGATAGAAGCAAGATCACTTCAAGATGACCACCTGACAACACAACGAGGTATGAAGAGCTCCCACTAGGAGCAGGCATCTTCTACTACTCCACTCCAGCCATCGCCATCGCCAATGCAATAAAGCAACATTATAAACGAGTTGCATACGCTTAATAACAGCATTATAAATTGTTAAGTGAATCAAACTTAATTTTGCGAAACAACTTTCTTGTGAGGCTCGGGTATTTGATATCTGAGCGACAAAACGACGGGTTGGCTGTTCCGTTCACCGCTAGCTCCCCAAGACTCTTCTGCTGCGATTAGCTGAATCAGTGGTGATGCAATCACCACTGATCAGTGGTGACGCAATCATTCGTGCCGTAAAATGCCCGATTATGAACAATATAGTTTCTAATGTTGGTATCATGGAGCTATGAATACATGGAGGTGCCGTTACTAACCTCTTCCGTGGTCAGCAAGTAAAGCCAGTTCGCAATATTGGTGGGTCAAATACACGTCTGTCAAACCCAAGGAGCTTATAATATATGGAGGTGACATCGGCCCTAGAAAGTGAAGCTAATCGCTGGTCTATTCGCCGTGTTTTGTTGACTAAAACATCTTAGTGCGGTTTTTCAGTGTACAGGCTTGCAAGCTAATTTCTTTCGGTTAATTGCTTTGCTTTCTGCTTCCGCAGAGCTATTTATTCTATTTTTATAAAAAAGTTTAATAAACATTTGTTCCTGAGAAATAAACTGGTCGGAGTAAGTATCTAACTCATCTACTATAAGGGCAAGACGTAATTGAACATAGGAAACTAAAACCTATTTTAATTATATATTGTGACATACCAATATGTGAGACATTGTATTGCGTGACATTTATTGTAAACAGGGTGAATGGTAAGGATAGACATGTAAATATGGCGACCTAGCAACGGTAGACGAGATGTCAAGGTCAACAAACTTCATTGCTTTGAACCACGGGGCGCGGCTAGTTGATAAAGTAAACTGTTTGGGGATTGTCCGAGAAAGCAATGAGTCTGGGGCGCGGCTAGTTGAATTTGTAAGTAATTTAGGGATTGGCTAGGCATGGAATGACAATGTACTTCGACGAAAGTGGGTCGAATTTTTTCTGACAAGAAACAGTAGAAAATATAGACCGAGTTTTGAAGGGCTGAAAGAGGGGAATATGGATTCATTCCGACTTATGCCGTGGTGCTGTGCGGATCGTGTGTAGATAATTGATGTTGGAAGTTTGGGAATTGTGAAGTCTACTTTGGAGCGTTTGGTTGTCGGACTTTTGAATATTGACGTAATGTGCGAAAATTGGAACTTGGAAATATTTCGAGCTAGAATTGTGAACTTAGGTGAATTTGTCGGCAACAGGACTGGGAGTATTTGAAGCAGATAATAGTTTACTGAACTTTAATATTTTAAGCATACGCGTAAAAAGAACTGGGAACTTTTAAAAGGCAAATTAATTAAGACTTATCAACTTATGAAGCGGTGAGAATCAGTGACTTGAGTACACTTGTGCCAGAACGGAGGAAAAGAAGATGGTATTTGGACCTGGAGCCATCGACACCGGAAAGAAATGAAAATGGTTCTACGCGGCGACATCGGCCAAGAGCGCGCGAAGACGGGTACTGCAGTATAAGGTTTGAAACTGGTCATGACCGAAAGTACGTTTCGTATTGTTACCAATGGACATTGAATAAACTTACAAGTTTCTGTTAATAGAAAAGATGATTTTCATTTAGCCAATTCCAGCAAATGAGTAGCTAGAAATGTATATTTGCTTTTCAGATTTCTCGGCCACTCTGTACAGATGGCAGATCGAATAATCGGCTATTAGTAGGCAATAGCGATTATTTCTTATAAGACCCATCGACCCAGTTAGCCGGATATTAATTTATTGGAAATAGCAGTTGAAGATTAATTTTAATAATTGAATTAACGTAATCTTTTCCTGGCGCCCATATTCTTATATAAATTTGGAACGGGTTACGTTGAATTAATATTTAATATTAGAAGGGCAGAGGAGATATTAAATTTATAAATCAAATTAGACAGTTTGTTTCAATATTAAAAGATCAGTGGCGTGCGATGGTAATTTTAGTTGGGGAAGGGATACTTTTGAAGTCCAGTATAAAAAACGTAAAACAGTTAAAGATGATATGAATTTTCACAATATGTGAATATTAACCCGGGAGAGATCGCGTCTTGCAAACGAACGTAACTGGTCGCTTGGACAAAACTGACCCTACAGTACGGCAACGTATAGGCTTCTCTGACAGTTCGATGTGATGTTGCCACGTATTGCTACGCAGATGGCACCACCTTCATGAGAGAGAAATGAAAACTCAAAACAACACTTTCCGACAGGCGATACGTCTTGAAATTATTATTAAATTTTCTCCACGAAAATACGTGGCAATTAATTAGCAATAAATGATGAGGGTTTCTGTTGAGCTACGACTCGAATTTAACCTATGTGTGTGCTGGCGTCACGTCAAGCTAGCACACACCTCCTGTTTTCTCCACAAAAATACGTGACAATTAATTCATAATTGTGGCAATTAACTGGCAATAAATGATTTGACATGTTTCGTTCCGGCGCGACGTTCCGGTTCGACGGCCCTGGATCGTGTCTTCGGCACTCGCGTTCACTATAAACAACCTTGAGTCTATCCACCGCATTACCAATTCACTTTTATAAGAAAGCACTTCAGTTAGCACTTTGTTAAATTTGAAAATTTAAGTTGTCACAACTATTAAATATTGGTGCTACATCAACAACCAGAAGCCAACAGTCATCTGAGAAGATTTTGTACTCATAGTTTGTAAACTCTTATCCTGTAATTAGGTTAAGCATGTTAGTATATGGGTAATTTTTTGTCATCAATTTTCTCAAAAATGGTAATTTGTAAAATTCAAAGTGTGATCTCATGGCCATGAGAAGGTTCTAAAAACCTAAGAATTTGTTATAAACATCTGATTTTTCGGTTGGCTTAGCTCTGAGAAAAAATTGGTACTATGTGCAAAAGTTTTTATTGATTTCAAAACAGGTTTTTATTTATTATAAGAGAACCATTGGTTGTAGCGGGTTCTACCAACAAAATCTGCAATTTAGAGTAACTTTAGGGTTGTACAGACACCTTGTTTGCCTTTGTAGCCTCAAAATTAAGATTTTTATGGCAAAATAAAAATTATTTCATATTCACCTGCTAATAGTTCAGGCATCTCTGCCAGGGGCCACCACCATCGCTTGCCGCCTCACCGGCATGCTCCGTATTTTGCCTACCCTCTAAGGGGTAAATACAAATTTCTTAGGTAAAGGGTTTTGTACTGCTCTATGAATGTATTGATATTTCCCCGCTACGCCCCATTTACGCCTCAGTCTTACCCCCCCCTACAGGAAGGCTTATTTAATCCGGTGCGTGACCAGCGCACCTCGCATTTCTGCCCGGCTCCTACTGAGTCGTTGGAATAGCCTTTCGCCATTTGCCTCGCCATTCTGCCTCTACTCTGTAATGTTCACTTGTTGTATAGCGTGCCTGGCGCACGCTTTATCGTAGTTACGAGCCATTACTCATGTTTATAGAAAGGCTCGATTCCTTCAGAATCGTATTATGTTGGTTTTAAATGTGTGTATGAGTGCATGTTAGCCTGATTTGGGCAACAATGTTTTTTATGTTATAGAATTGGATCTTGTGTTTGGTATTTTTGTTGTATCGTGATGGTTGTGTAAACTAGACTTTTGTTGTAAAGCAGGTTTACTCTGTTCGTTTTTTGTTTTTGTAGCTTGCGTTGCGGGTCTATGCAGCGTTTTGTTGGTTGGTGGCCTCCAAAATTGTTGTGGAGTGCCATTTTTGTACTGTGCATTACTAATTGATATTGATAATGTTGCAGTTTTTCGCTCCTGCCGTGAGTAAGACGGCATTTGGTCGCATTCGGCAGTCTGGAGCTTCGTTGGAATTTTTGCTCCTGTCGTGAGTAAGACGGCATTTGGTCGCATTCAGAGCTTTGAATTCGTCTGGAGCTTCGTTGGAAGGCGTCAGCTAAGCCCGTACGGCATTCGGCCGTGGCCTATAAAAGCGGCGTCAAATTTCGCCCCGTGAGCGATCACTTTGTCGCTCGGGCAAGAAGCCGGCTGGTGTCTGGCTCTGCAAAGTCGACGTGGATAGGCCACCGGTTCTCGTCAGGGTTATGATCACCGTAACGAGGCCAGGGCATGGGCTCTGACCGCCCGGCTTTCATTCCAGAGTATTCCTGCTTGTTTCGTAATTTGGTAATAAGGCGTAAGTTTTGGTAAAAGATCCATTTCCATATGACTTGGTATTAATGCACTCATACTGAACTTGGTTTTTATATTTAATGGCTCGTTTGTAATAGCACTGTTTATCACCCTCTTTGTATTGAAAGATAGCCGAGGTCGGCTTCTTTGTCATTTCGTTTGTTTGTGAATTCGACTTCGTCCTAAAGTGGACATTGTTGAGGGTATGTCTCGAATACTGTAATTCTGTATAAGGGTCAGGCGTATTGTTGGAAGCGCCTTTAAATCGTGTTCCTGTGTTGCTCACAGCTTTTTTGTAAAGAGACGGCATTTTCTCCGTCTGTCACTTTTGTATTTGCATTCGTAATTCTGTATTGTGTTTCTTGCAGCAACCTCTGTATCTGTACAGCAAGAAAAATTGATTTTGTATTCTTTCATAGATTTGTAATAAATGTAACACTTGTAAGTTATTTGGATTGTTATTTCTCCACTCTCCGAGATCCTTTAGAATTTATGTTCCTGTTTTATTCCGAATCTGGAGCGTCCTTTGGAAAGGTTTCGAATGTGACGAAAATCTTCTCGATTCCGATAGCTTAGGGGTTCTCTGTGTTAGCCCCGACAATAATTCATTAGGTAAACGCATGGTCACCTCGCCTTATCTTTGTTTTAAGGTGAGGCTTTGTTCAAAAGTTTAATTTGTGCTGTTTTAAACAGCTGGCGACCGTACTCCTCGAACTGTAATTGTCACTTTTCCTAATTCACGAGTCTCGCCAAGTTCCAAATTTAACACACTTTATAAGTAAACCTCGAATTCGAACGATGACGTCACGTTGGTGACCAATTATTTTAATCGACTCACCATCCCTCGTCCCTCCACCGTGGATTGCCCATCACCGGAGCAGCGCATAGTGTTGGTTTAAACGATTTTCTTAGGTTGTACCGTGTTCTAGACTTCAACCATACGTTTTTTCGAACTTTTTTCTTCAACTCAATATCAACGTTCTCGATATTATTATGTACTTTATACTTACATTGTATTATGTAGTTAACGTGTATTTCAAACACTCAAAATTCTTTCGAACTTGTAATAACTATACCAGCCGATCATAACGGAACGTATTAGAAAACTCATTCTCGCGCTCGCGGACCGACCCGACTTCCTCCGACACATGACGAAGTCGAACGCCTGCCCCCTCCAAAAACGAAGAAGCTTCGCTGACGTCACGAGACGAATCTACACACGACTTTAAAAACATCGATTGTTACGGTTCAACCACTGGTATTATCCGCGCACGTTTTCTTGAGCCGTCGTTTTGATAGATGTGCGAGTGGGAGGTTTGATATTTTGTCAGAGACTGATATCTAAACTGTACCTCGTTTTTCGATGTAAATTAGTTTCTACAACTAGGGAGTGAATATTTCTGATACCATATTTTGTCAACCATGCTTGTTCCTATCATTTATTCTGAATTCAACGAATGCTATTAAAGGAATGGGGATAGGTATTCCGGGGCGCAAGAAAACGCGCGAATATAACACTATGCGCGCACGTATGCTTGATCCTCCAGCTCCCTAGGTTTGGTCCAGCCCGGCCCGGTAGAAAAATATGAGCTTCACTCGGAACGTCACGGCTCAGTTTGCAGTGCTGCCCACCTTCGTCTTAGAAAGACAGCGAAAATTGAAAATCCCGCATTGTCAAACTACCTGTGCGTACAGTGTTCCCTCTTGTTACACAAGAGTTTCTATAACTATTAAATATTCTTGAGAATTTAAAAAAATCTTGTTCTGTTTCTCATTGTTGTGTAGTGCAACGCGCGCTAGTTCAATGGAGTTGACAGCACTGCACTGCCGTGACGTAGACAGAACCCGCCTCTCCCCGCGCGAAAAAGTGAGCGATTAGTAGTTAGGTCATAATCTGAGATGAGTAAACAGTTTTGCTCCGACCATAAGCAACAAATATTTTAATATACAGAGCGTTCAAAAAGTCTCTCCGCAGTGACAGTCTCCCCACTGCATCATCCTTTATGTGAGAACGTCAACATCGCGGACTTCATCAGCGACGGCGTTCGAATGTTATTCTGAGAATCAAGCAGAAGTTAAAATAAAAATACGTGATCGTATTGTTCGTATCCAAGTGACACATTCAGTTTGACTACGTACAAGTTATTTGTTGTGAGTCAGACTATAACTGTTAGAATACTGGAAGAACGCGTATTTTTGGTGAAACATGTGTTTTCGGCAAATAAATAGTACATGGATGATGTGAAACAAAAGTTCGCTTTCGGGAACCCCATAATTTCGAAATGGCTGTGGCCACCAAGATCACCAGATCTCACACCTGATATCTTTTCCGGCTGAGCAGCTAAAGAAAATGTCTAAAGGAACTCTTCCCGATGCCATTGAGGAATTAAATAACTCAATATCTTTGTTTATGTCCATATCTCAAGAAACTTTAAAGAGTTTTCGCTAATAAATGTAAAAGGATAACGCTTTCCTTTCAAAATTCTGGGAAACATTCCAACACATGATATAATAAAATAATTATGAAAAGTAAAAAAGAATACTGTTTATTTCAAATGCTTTTTATTTTAGTGTTACTATATTTTCCCCCTCTGCATTTCGTGTTTCACATCACGCTCCTTCGTTGCTATTGCATAACGGTCCAGGGCGAAGGCGCCGTCGCTGATGAAGTCCGCGATGTCGCCGTTTTCACATAAAGAATGGTGGAGTGGCGAGACATCGTAGAAAGGATATTGCTTAGGGGAATGACTCATTCCTTTCATTCCATGGAATGCCTACCACTATAAAAGATGCTCTTTATTTTTTCGCTTCTTTTTAATGGTTTAAGCTATCTGTCGTAATATCAGGGTTATAAAGTGGTTATCTGTTCCGCTGCACTAGCAGGAAACTGCAAAAAATTCTTTTTCAGGTAAGAGTTAATTTACGTGCTCTTTCTGTTGGTGATTAATAAATTACGGAACCATTTTATTTATTTACATCAGTGATATTTATAAGAATGAGATCATAAGTGATTGGAAGGTTGTTAATGACATTCACTGCCAATATTTAGATTTCCCAGTGGGAAAGACCAAGAAGGCAAGCATGGATTAGAGCTGTAAGGAGAGAGAAATGGGTTCAACTTCATATTCATTTTTGTGTGGCCTTCGCTTCAGTGCAGACTAAATAAATTCAACATATACCAGGGGACTTAAAGGGATGGAGCAATTCCAAATTTATTTTCTGCTCACCCAGCCCATTTGCAATTGATACTAAAAGAGGTATAATTAATATCAGGAATACAATATCTTTCTGAACCTACTTACATTTTATTAATGATGAGTATTCTTTTTACTTTAGGAAAGAAAGACACTTGAGTTTTGCCGATTTTAATTTTAAATATAATATTAAGTTCCATTATCTTAATTGTATTCAAACGCTGACATGCAAATGTGAAACAATTGAAAACGTCAACTATTTCAAATACTTAGGAATAATAATAGATAATAAAATGACTTGGAAAAATCATATAATAAGTATACAAAAATATTTAGGGGGTAATATAAGAAAATTCTATTATCTACGAAATATTTGCGATATCCATACACTTATTTATTTATTTATTTATTTATTTATTTATTTATTTATTTATTTATTTATTTATTTATTTATTTATTTATTTATTTATTTATTTATTTATTTATTTATTTATTTATTTAACGTCAAAAAACAGTTGAAACTGCGTATGACGTGCTATGGGGAAAAATGAATTGTGTGCACATTTTCAAAATTCTGTGATCCCTACACTAAGTCATATACTACTTAAATTATTAAAAAAAACCTCCCATGTAATAAAATCTATTTTCAAGGATAAATAAGCAATAAATTTTGGCTCTTATCCATGTTGTCCTTCGGAATAATACTTCCTGCCGCGACAACATGGAAACGATAATTTGAATAATTATATTTCCCACTGAATTCTAGAAGACGTGCACAGAAACTGAAGTTACATTTATGTCCAGAAGCAAAACAAGGGGCCATCTCAGCATTTGCTCAATGGATCAGGGAAACTAGACGAAAAGAGAAGTCTCGAGAGACTAGTCTCAAGAGAAGCTCGCAATACCCTGTCCACCTTGCGAGCGATTCGCAGAAATACCTGCCTCTCGAGAGTGCACTCGCCGCGCCCTCTCGAGATTACCTCACACATGCCTGTCCACTGGAGAGCAGTAGGCTCGGCGATGCGAGAGTTAAAATGGAGGCGAAAAAGACTGTGACGGCGGCTTTCGTTACGTAATGTTCTTCTTTGCAAAAGAAGAAAAGTATGTGGGTGAGAAAGTGGATTGATCGTCGATCATAGATGAGTGCTTTCTCGACTCTTGTCAAACTATTTGAAATAGAGGATGTGCAGCATTTTAGATAAATTTTAAGCGACGTACATTGATTAACCTAACCTCAAATCACGCACAATAGTTTCCGTTAGTAGGTTACTTTTTCACACGTTTTACTTGAATATCAAATATAATTAATCACACATCAATAATTTTTATCCTTTCTCGAGTATGTACGTATAAGTGGAGTAATATACGTAATATAGAGAAAGTTATGAAATGCTGCGGAAAATTCGATTTCGAGATTTGAGAGAAAATTCACGTTTTAGAGCACCCTGATACCGAAAAAGTATTTTTTTTTCAAAACGTCCATCTGTCTGTCTGTCCGGCAGTCTGTAAACAACACTAGTGCCTAAACTATTCGTACGATTTTTCCCAAACTGAATATTCCCCGGTCGATCTGGCCCGACTCGAAGCTCTGCATAAAACATTCTTTAACTTTTGGAGATACTTTACGTGAAACCCCTCGAACATTATCTTCAAAGATAGCTCCAATTCTTTTCTTTAAATTTCCTGCAAGATTAGAGTGAAATGCGTACTAGAGAGCGTGTGCCATTCTGTGCCACCACTAGTTTACTTCTTAAATGGTACATTCCATTTCTAGTGCAATTTTCTGCTCGGTAGCAGCCATGTCCAGGCAACAAACACCAAATAGCCGCGGGCGCTCGCAAGCACTTCCAGCATGTTTCGAATGCTGAGAGCGAGTCGGTGCGAGTTCTTGCGCAGGCATGTCCACTGGCGAGTAGTTAAGATGGCGACAGCTCTCCGCGAGTATCACGCCACTCTCTGTTGCCTACTCTCAGAACTGGTTTTGGCGAGAAACGCTCTCGACGCAAACTCGCGAGAGCTTTGCTATCAAGTGGACACGCACGTTTAGAATTCTATATTACGCACTAATCAATTCAAAACTGCAATATGGAATCCAAATATGGGGAGGCACATTCAAGACGTATATTAAGAACATGGAATAAGGAAAAAACAAATTTATCCATATTATCTATAAAAAATAAGACTGCTTCACTTCCTCTTTATAAACAACTAAATATTTTACCATGACAACATCTTTTTGTACATAAAGTACTACAAATATTTAATGACAAAAGTGGAAATAATTTAACTGAGAGAATATTTCACAATTACAGTACACGTAGAAAACCCACTAATCAAATTAAAAAGCCCCAAATTCATAAATCTCTAATGTCAAGAATCTTGATGTTCATTGCGCCTCAAATATATAATCAATTACCATTAGCTCTGAAAAATAGTAAATCCTTAAATATTTTCAAACACAAGATAAAGATTTGGGTTTTAAAACATGACGATAATGATACAAACAAGTTAACTGAAATATTGCAATAAAAACTTTTTTGCTATATAAATTAAATATTAATTCATTTATGTAAATATATATTTTATCTAAGTAAATATACCTATTGCATCTCTGTAATTCTTCACTTATTGCATGATTTAAAGCTACGTTTTTTGTTTTGTATATTCACAAAAACATATTGTAAATGTTAAAAAATAAGAATATTGTAAAGAACATGCTACACATAAAAAATACTATGTAGAAGTAGACAGATAATAAATTATAAATTCAGTATTGCTACCCATCACAACTGGTTATCGATGGTTAGTAATTCCAAGAAATAACAATGTACATTATCTCTGTAAAACAAGTTGGGAATAAATATTATTATTATTATTATTATTATTATTATTATTATTATTATTATTATTATTATTATTATTATTATTATTATTATTTTTGAGGCGGGGGAAATCCTTTATAGAGACCGGTGAAGCCGGTACTGTCGGACTCCCAGACTTGGTCTTCCGACTAAAACCCCCTCCGCTCGCCTTTGCCCGTATAGGACCACGTGTGGAACCGTCTGGCGAGACTTTACGTCGCACGTGGGTTTGGGTGTGAGCAAGTGCTCTATCCGCTGTCAATCATGGCCTTCTGTTTGAGGATGTGCTTTATGAAATCTCGAAATGTGTTCCAGTTTTCTGGAAGCATTGTTTCGATTGTATTTGCAGGTGTCATTTCCACTCGCAGTTTGTCGTAGCATATAGATCTGACTTCCTCCCAGGCTTTGCAATTATATATAGAGTACAAAGCATCATCATCTTCTTTGTCGCATTCAGAACATGTCGGGCTTTCAGCAATTTTGAATCTATAGAGGTACTTTTTGAAGCATCAATGTCCCGTAAGGGCTTGCGTCAAATAGTTGTCCACTGCACAGTGTTTTCTGTTTATCCATTCTTTGATGTTGGGGATAAGACTATAAGTCCATCTGCCTTTTTCCTCCAAGTCCCATCGGCATTGCCATCTGACCACAAGATCGCTTCCCAGCTCCGCTTTGATTTTGTTGATCTGTTTTGTTGTCAGTGAGCGCATTTGTTGATTAGCCGCTTTCAGCCTTAGGCACATTGCTTTCCTTTCCTGAGCCAAAAGGTCGATAGGGGGTGTACTGGCCAGAACTAAGGCTGCATTGTCCGATACAGTACGATATCCCGAAATTATCCTCAGTGCCATCCTTGTCTGAACCTGCGAAAATTTCAGTCTTATGGACTCTTTGTTTAGAGCATCAGCCCACACTGGGGCAGCATACAACATTCTCAACTGAATTGCGCTAGATATCAATCTTCGTTTACTTTCACTGGGTCCTCTTGAATTCAGCATAAGTCTGGAGAGGTTTGCACCAGTCTTTGCTGCTTTGTCAGCCATTTTTATGATATGGGGTCCAAAGCTTAATATCAAGTCAATTTCGACTCCGAGATACGTTATTTGCCGATTCCATCTAATAATCTCGTCTCCCAGACGGATCACCGGGGGTCGAAATGCTCTCCGATTGGTAACCAGTACGGCTTCTGTTTTTGCTACCGCCATCTGGAGATTTCTTATATCCAGCCATCTTCTTACCTTGCGATGAGTGTATCGTCAGCATAACCAATAAGTTGAGAGTTCTTCGGAAGCTCGATGTTCAGAAGATCGTCATATAGCACATTCCAGAAAGGGGCCCAGTCTTGATCCTTGAGGGACACCACAAGTCATGTCTTCCTCTATCCTATATCCATTTGTGTAAATAATTTTCCTCTCGCTGAGGTAGTCCTCCAGAATCCTCATGAGATACTCAGGGACCTTCTTGGCTACCAGCGCTTGTATTATGTCTTTCCATGTGGCGGAGTTGAATGCGTTTTTTATGTCAATCGCCACCAGTGCGCAAAAACCTCTCTTACTTTTGGCTGTTTCGGCATACTGGACTGCTTCTGTAATAGCGTCTATTGTTGAGAGACCCTTTCTAAAACCAAATTGCCTCGTTGAGAAGTTAAATCCTGCAGTCATGTGTTTCTCTAATCGTAGGAACAAACCCTCAAGTAATTTACTCATCGTATCCAGCAGGCACAAAGGTCTGAATGATGACGTTAGCTCAATTGGCTTGTTTCCTTTCCTAATGAGAATTAGCTTCTGCTCTTTCCAATCCTTAACGAATTTCCCCAGTTTAAGGCAATGGTTAAAGGTATCCAGAAGACATTCGGGATATACTGAAACCACTATGCTGAGGATCACGTTAGGGATCCCGCCCGGCCCTGGAGCTGTTTTCATCTTGGTCTTTGTCATTGTTTGAACCAATTCAGCCTTTGTGAAGTAATTAACTTCGTCGAAGTGGTAATCAGTGGGTCTATTCCTTACCCAGCGTTCTCTGTAAGGAAAAAGATCTCTGATAATTATCTTCACCCACTCGAGGTCTTCCAGTCACACACTGTTGGATGATTTAAATTTCCCCATAACTATTTTATAGGCTTTTCCCCAGGGGTCATTCTCCACCTCATTTACTAAGTCCTTCCAGCATTTGGTTTTACTTCTTTTGATTTCGGACTTAAGACGTTTACGGCACTTCCAATAGTTTTCTCTTAGTTCTCTATGTCCGTTTTGACTCTTGTAGCGAGTCTACGAGCTTTAACACGGTCATTACGGAGTTCTGCAATATCTGCAGTCCACCAGTACACATGGTTTTTTCCCCTTGGGCCCCTGCGTCTAGGCATTGAGACTTCACACGTGCCTTTAACCATTTTCCGCGTTTCCTTTACCGCCTCGTCGAGGGTTGCGGTCACGGCTTTATTCCCCAATCCCATATTCTTCAGCAGTTAAACTTCATCAAGGAATGTTGTGGCCTGTTCTTCGTTTAGTTTTTTGGTATTCCACGATGGTCCAACGTTTGGCTGTATCTCTCTTCCAGCTCTGTTGCCAGTGAGTGAAGTGAAAAATTCTATATAGCGATGATCGCTCTAAATAAGCGTCTCTAAATAAGGAACTTGCCAGTCCTGGGCATTCCTGGCTATCTTTGAGGTTCCTATCGTCAGGTCGATTATTGAAGATACAGCACCTCTCTGAAAGGTGCACGAAGTCCCTGTATTTAAAACCTGCATTTAACCCCTTCGTTGGAAGGCGGAAGCTGCAGAGATCACCTCCTAGCAGCCCGTCCATATCTGGAGTACCTACAGGAGTTAAGGTATCTTCCAGGCAAGGAGAGCCCACACCCGAAGAAGGGAATGCGGCGCAATGAGTTATAGAAAGATGATGATGATTATTATTATTATTATTATTATTATTATTACTTTCTGAGACTTCAGCAAAGTCATAAGGTTCGTAAAAAAATAGAAAATGAGCCAATTCTGTACCGTTGAAGAATAGTTTTTAGATTTTTATGTATTATATATTTATTTTAATGAATTAAAAATTACTGAATAAATATCTAATTCTCATTGCATTAATGATAATGGAACCCCAAGTTCATCAGAGGCCACATCATCCACTATTGTATCTGAATCTTTAACTCACGGGACACTTCTACTAAAGGTATTAATTTGTTTTTACAAGATTACCTCTCTGTATATTAAGGACTACTTTTTCTCCCCAGAATGTTAAGTCAAACTTCATTTTCTTTTACATATCTTGGAGGAAGGATCAGCTGGAATGTAAAGTTGCCCAACTAAAGTCAGTGACTTTGAAATTATACAAACTTTTACATTTACCAAATACTTTCTCTTCTTACAGTACAGTTCTGTGTTCTTACAAAGTACAGGCGAGAAAATAAAAAATTACATTTTTATAAAATTATTTTGTTTTATACCCCAATGTAATGTACCAAATGTAAACATTGAAAGAAACAAAAGAGTTCATCTGAAAAAAATATTTTGTATTATTTTATTACCTTACAAATAAAAAACGTGAACGTGTTCCCTCTTTGAATTGCCTGTTCCTTAGAACTGTAAGAAATGCTATTTTTCATTAATTACACATCATTATTGTTTTTCAAATAAAATGTTGAATGTGTAATGTGGAAATATGTTCAAATTGATTTGGCCGCAGGAGAAAATTTCAGTAGATTTATTCTCGTCCATGAAGTTCTTTTCAGTTCCATTACTGCAAATAGTTCTTCTCAGGGCAATTAATTGGAATTAAAAATTATTATAGAATTTGAATTTGTTCTGGCAATTCATAACCATTTCCTCAGAATTGTTCAATTTACGTGCTCCTTCCAAATAGACAAACTATTAATTACATTCTTAAGTTATATTTAGAACATGATGAGCAGTTTTCACAATATCAATTATGTGACACTAGTTTCGGCTTCGTACATACTGAATGCTCCTTGCATTCAGAAAGAATTCACTGTTTGTGTTTTTTACCTCTTTTTTTAAAGATATTGTAATTTCTCACTGACATGACGTGAAAGGTACAATTCTGTTCCAAGAATACATGTTATCAAGCACATGAATTAAATTCTATTCAGCTTTACATAATAAATGAAACATTTTTTAAAAATATTTCCTTTGCCACTTCATTAATTTTGGGGAGGTTTTTATTTTTTCCCAGGTCTGTTTTGCGTTAATCTCTAAATATTTCATTTTCCACAATGGGAAAGGTAGGCCATGCCACCGCCATATAGTATAACCTTGGTCAAACCCATGGAGCTAAGAATTCATGGAGGTGCTGTTACCAACCTCTTCCGTGTTCAGTAAGTGAAGCCAGTCCTCCAAACTGGTGAGTCTAAAACACGTCTGTCAAACTCACCTGTTAAGGCTAAATGCACCGAAAAATAATAATAGGAAAAATCAATAGATCGCAGCACTATCACACGGAATTTACTAGATCGATAACGTCTGAACAAATTGTCCAATTTTCGATCTGTAAACGGCATTGGACTCCCTTTTAAAATAGAATTCACGCTACGATGACTTTTTTCAAAAAACATTTCCAAAAAAATTTAAAATGATGTCTCATAGTTCCGGAAAGAAATTAAAAAATGTGGGCTTATAGCGCAATGACGACGTGCTTCCTGAATCCAACGCCGTGTCAATCATGCAAATCGGATGAATAGGAGCGGCGTAAAGTGAAATTTCGGAAAAAATACCTGACCCCCCCCAGTTGCGTCACCCAGTTGTGGGGGCTCCCTCGACGCGCCCGAACGGCCAAACCCGGCGGCCTGCGGCCTGGGGCCCGGTGCCTAGAGTAACAACCTGCTCCATGTTTCACAATGGGCAAACTGAATCAGACCTGTAGAGATATTTCAAGATTTTCACCGTGAAATATAAAGATGGAGTCTCACAATTGTTATAAATCTTGGAAACTCAGTCATCGAAGTGAAGATTCGAAGGATTATATAGTACGAGTATATACACTTTACCTTCGATTCCTCTCCATTCGCGGGATTATTATTATTATTATTATTATTATTATTATTATTATTATTATTATTATTAATTATTTTATTATTATTACTTAATAATAATAATAATAATAATAATAATAATAATAATAATAATAATAATAATAATAATAATAATAATAAAGTCCTAATGTTTCGTTCTTTTCAAGTATTATATTTCTCTGCTAAGAAAGCAAAGGATAAAAGTCAGAGAACTCAGCAGGGTATTCCAGCGTAGACCAAGACAAGATAAAAGTTTCTTCAAGAAATATAGCACGTCATACGCAGTTTTTAACTGTTTTTTGACGTTAAATAAATAAATAAAAAAAGAAAAATGCAAATAACTGGAAGAACATAACAACGAAAGGAGATCTAAATAAATGTTCCGGGTCATTCGAAACATGACCAGGGAGTGTAAACTGGCAATGAGGAATAGGAAGGGACCGAAAAGGTATTAGATATCGGTAAAATACCGGTATTTTACATAGCTTTTTCAAATACCTATGTTCTTTTATACCGGTAAAATACCTCTATAGGACGTCTATAACGGTATGGACGTCCATAAAGGTTATAAGGGTATTATACCTGTATTTTCAATGAAAAACAATAGCTTACCATCCATAAATGTCGACTAAATAAGTTATTTTAGTTAATAATATCTCACAAAATGTTTATTAAACTAATATACTTTTATAATTGTTATTTATTGTTTGAATTATTATTTTGTTCATATATAATACTCGGTTACTAATAATTAACGAAACGCGAATGATTCCACTAATTCTTGTTTAGTAAATATAATCTCCACTTCGTCACTGCACAATGTTCTCGCCCACTGAAAACTGCTCACCGCCCTCTTCCTGCGCTTGGGCATATCGAATTGCCCTAGTGTAGCACGCAGCCCGCCGAAGAACGCGGCGAGATGTCTGCAGAGGTCAGAAAAGTCACGCTATTAGAACAGCAGTGTGCCAGAGGTGCGACCCTGCTTCCAGCCCAGAAGGGTGACTACACTTGAGCGCGTGCCCTGGCGGCGCTGGGCTTGGATAGAAAGGAGCGCGAAATGAGGAGCAAACATTCAAAACGTGACATGTCCACTTTACTCCTTTTCAAGAAAACGCAAAAATGTTGTGTCATCAAAATTATGCAGATCTTTTATTTGTACTTAATTCTGAACTATGTAATAATGATAGCTAAATATATTATTAATATAAAATTTAAATATTCTATGAACTTACATTTAAAGAAAACAACATTTATGTCAACTGGTAAAAACGGAAGCCTGAACATCAACGGAGAAGTGATTTCCATGGCAGGCAAAGTTAAATACTTATGAATTACAATAACAAATTCTGGATACTGTACAGAAAAACTAAAGAGAGGAATAATTTTAGGAAAAGCAGCGGAAAGAAAATTACACAAATTCATAAAATAAGCAGGCATATCAAGTGATTGATTTCTAAAATTTTAGGTCCCGGAACGCGCTCAAAATGATTTATTAATTTAATAGAAATAATTATATATTTATAATATAATGTAATAATTATCAGCGAGATACAGGAACGCCGTTCCGACGTGTTCCGTCAGAAATCAAGCCTTGCGTAAGACCAAAATCCAAATAATCGAGAAAATGGTATTTCTAATTCTGTTGTGTGGGTGTAAAAGCTGAACATTGAGATAGGCCGAAAAAAGGAAGATGCTTTTGAAGTATGGAAACGGAAGAAAATATTAAACGTACAATGGGAGGGCAAAAAGATAAATGCCGAAATTTTGAAAAGAAAACAGAACTTTCTCTAAAAGCCAAAGCCAAAAAATGGAAAATAAAATTTTTTGGACATACTATGAGTCGAACAAAATCTCTAGAAAAGGATATTATGCTTGGAATGATAGAATGAAGCGGAAGAAGAGTGTGTCACAATTGAATAACTAATACACAATATCACAAACAAAAGGAAAAAGGCAGTTCGAGTCCGAGTGAGCAATGAGAAAATTGCTAGCATCCTATTGCTGTGTATATCCAGATAGGTCTAACAAGGGATGGCTTGCGATCTATGTTCTAGTACTATTTCTCTGCGCGTTCAGACCCCGCGAAGAATTGGGATTTGCAGATGAAAGGAGAGATGCTCACAGCCGCTGCTTGACCGGGACTGGAGCCGACAAATAGGCATCATCGCACTGAACAGTGTGTTTGATACCCGTCTTTCATGCGTACATTCTGCCATTATTAGGGAAGAACTCGCTGAATTATCGGCGCGTCCCCTCCCAGTTTCGGATAGCAAGAAAAGCGAAGGAATGATGCTCAAGTAATACAAATGCAAATATCAATGTTCAAAATTAAAACATCTTTAAAAAACCTGGTTTAGAAACATCAAGTTCGTGCGGAAGATAATTTGTTTTGACAGTGGCCGTGATTGTTAATTTATAATTACGATTTAGACAAAACGGCAAAAGAAAGTAAAAAGAATAACAGCGAAACTAAGCCTGAAAACTATCGCACAGGGTCATCTTATGGAGTCACAACTTCCTCAAATGGGTACAGGAAGGTGGGCGAGAGACCTTACACCTAGAGTGCTTGCGTTGGCCGCCTCTCTGCGTACGGTAGGACATACGTAGGAAATGCCAGAAAAATGGGGTTATTTCTAGGGCTGAAGATAGTGTACAGGACGAGGATGTTACAATCACCGTTCGCTTTATTCGAACACATGTATTGACAGTGGTATAATGCAATATTATTTCATATTTTAACTTTTTTATAAAATTGTGATTATCGGTTCTTTTCATTCACAACAACTCATCAAGCACATCGATAATAAACATCAGGTTTCATAAATGTTTCATTTTTTTACGAAATATGTTCATGTGTCTATACAAAATCCATGTTTTGAAAATATCAACATCAATGTTGCATCCGTATTCTCGACACCTAGATGAGGATCGCCGATTTAATACGTTTGCATCCTGATTCCCTAACATGGGGTTTATCAGTGACTGGTATGCTACGTTTTACTAGTAGTATATAAATCTTATAAATTGAATTGCTACCCGATTAAATGTTACTGATAAGCGTGTACAATGTTTAGAAAAATGGAATCTTAATGTAGAAATGTAAAAGTTGCCGAATTAATAACTGCACACGCCCATGTGCACACATTCGGGGTTCTGATCAGTAGCAGCGCACTCCTGCGGAGTGGCTGCCGAACCACAGCGAGTCGGCAGCCACGAGCCCTATGTGTGTGTGCATGTGGTAGGCACGTGATCTCCGCCCCCATTGCCCATAGGGCACCCGACCTGCAGCACTGCTGCCTTTGTCTCAGGTGCGTCAAGCCGGAACAGCCAAGTCAGCACACCCACACGAAACATGTCTACTCATTTATTGCTAATTAATTGCCAATTAATTGCCACATTTTTTAATTAATTGCCACGTATTTTCGTGGAGAAAACGGGTGTGTGCTAGCTTGACGTCAAGCCAGCACACACATCAGTTAAATTCGAGCCAGAGCTCAACGGAAACCATCTAATCATTTATTTCTAATTATTTGCCAATAAATTGCCACATTTTTGAATTAATTGCCACGTATTTTCGTGGAGAAAACGGGTGTGTGCTAGCTTGACGTCAAGCCAGCACACACATCAGTTAAATTCGAGCCAGAGCTCAACGGAAACCATCTAATCATTTATTGCTAATTAATTGCCACAATTTGGAATTATTTCGCACGTATTTTCAGTCTAAAATAATAAAAGTAAACTAGTGAAAACCCGTCAAAATTTGACGGTGAGATCTGAGATAAATGTAAAATACTGTGACCAGACTAATGTTCACAATACGTTGCATTGTTTGGATCTTCAGGGTATAACGAAGATATTCTGTGATGTGAGTTCCCAAAATTTTGAACACGTATGGCCCATGGGCAGGTGGCAATGCAATATCGGCGCCAAATTGCACAAAAGAAAGAGCACTATTATACTGACGGATATTATTTCTAAAGTTTTTTGATGTGTCATCATGTCCTATAAACAATTTTTATTTCTTCTGGCATATCGCTTGAAGGTAAACTTATTTTCCCATTTAAGCAACACAGAGTAAATCGTTTGCAGAATTTCTCTCACATGCGAAGTGCAAAGCAGAACAAAACTGACATTTCATAGACAACGACCCAGCAGAAAACGAAATGACCTCACTATCACGACACTTACGCTGACTTTCTCTTTCCCTGCGTCCAGTTAATGTACGTTTGCGTCTTTTGGGACGCGTGGGCAACGATTCGGAATTCGACATAACCTGTGAACAACTTCACTACTTCAGTACAACCGAGCAAAACACACTGTCCGAATGTTCTCTACAAAATACACCACAAAAGCAAATACATGCAAACTGTCAACGCCACAATGCAATAATTACACTGAAACAAAACCTTGATGAATTGTAAACAAATCTCAACAATCAAAACAAAACATCAAACAGCGCCACCATGAAGCATCTATCGACTCATATATATCGATTTTGAAACAGCCACCCTTTGGAAGAAAACAATTGACTATTGATAAGCGTACTATTAAAGAAATATTTAATTAATTAATTTACTCCGTAAATGTTGGTGAATCAACACAAACAATATCTGATAACACATCTAGGGATCACACTCTTTCATTTAAAGGAAAAAATACTACAATCGGTTCAGTAGAAGCTCTAAACGAAGCCATGGCAAAATACCTTATTTTTTTAAATATATAGATGGCAGCAGGCATGACGCAATCATCGCAATGACGCATATCAATTTTTTTAATGTAATAAACTAGTATTGAATATGCATTCAATAATTATATAGAATTTAGATATTTGAGCTCGTTGGTACTCTCGCATTTCCTGTTCGAATGTCTTCGAGATTTCATAACAAAGAAGTTTTAAAAAATATTATTTAATAAATGACAAGAGCAATTAAATCGTGTATACAGCAAACAATTAGTTCTAAATGTCTATTAACTATGTTTTTAATTTTATGTGATTGTGCTCGCTGGTTCTCTGTATTTTCGATTTTGAAAAAGTGGCTTGGTTCGATAAATCTGATGCAGTTTCAGCAATGTTTATATAAGACACGGCAACATTGATTAATTTATCTTCAGTATAGTAAACTAGTATTGAATGTGTATTTAATTATTTAATAGATTATAGATATATCGCACTCGTTGGTACTCTTGCATTATCTATTTGAATGTCGTACGTGTTTGCAAAACTACGAAGTTATAAAATGTATTATCTCATAAAAGAGAGGGGTAATTAAATCATGCATAGAGTAAAATAATAGTTCGATATGTGTTTAAACTATCTCGTTAATTTTATGTGATTGTGCTCATTTGTTTTCTCTATATTCCAATTTTTTTATTATGTTGCGGGTTGCGTCATGCCTGCTGCCATTTACTTTTATTATTTTAGACTGAAAATACGTGCGAATTCATTCCAAATTGTGGCAATTAATTGGCAATTAATTAGAAATAAATGATTAGATGGTTTCCGTTGAGATCTGGCTCGTATTTACCTGATGTGTGTGCTGGCTTGACGTTCAGAATTATGTTGCGGGTTGCGTCATGCCTGCTGCCATTTACTTTGACTATTTTAGACTGAAAATACGTGCGAAATAATTCCAAATTGTGGCAATTAATTAGCAATAAATGATTAGATGGTTTCCGTTGAGCTCTGGCTCGAATTTAACTGATGTGTGTGCTGGCTTGACGTCAAGCTAGCACACACCCGTTTTCTCCACGAAAATACGTGGCAATTAATTAAAAATGTGGCAATTAATTGGCAATTAATTAGCAATAAACGATTAGACATGTTTCGTGTGGGTGTGCTGACTTGGCTGTTCCAGCTTGACGCACCTCTTTGTCTCGGCCACTGTTTGCTGGACTGTTGGCGGAACGGGTAGCGTGAGCACCACGAGCAGCAATGCGCTGCCAAGATGCCTTGATGGGTGGTAAACCGGGCCGTTGAAGGCCAAACTGTTTAATTTCAATGCATTACAATTCATTGATTTTAGTTTTGCATTCAAAATTGTAAAACCGGGCATTTATTACGGGAGTGCTGGCGTAAGGTGATGTGAGTTTTCTCACCACGCCACGTGGTCTTTTAGCATGTGTGCATGGAGATGAGGTGGTTTTTTAATTTGTTGCTAACTTGTATAAGTTTTTGTTTGTGTTAAAAAGGAAAAGGTGTTTAGTTCGTACAAATTTCATTAATATTTCTTTGTTTTATTAAATCATTTAAACTGAAAGTCTTATGCTTTATTTGTATATATGTGTGTGTGTATGAGTTACCAGAGGGGAACAGCCGCCATGGCAAAATGATTTATGATGCATTTGTAAATGTTTCATGGACGATGTGTGGGCAAGTTTGCCGTGGCGTACATGTTTTTTGGTGACACCGGACCGCGATGCAAACCAGCCACTGTCCGGTGAAACATCGAGGTTCATTGGTCCTCCGAGCTGTGATGCCTGCCTGATATTCTATGCTGGACTGCTCAGAGACCTGCTACTTCTGGAGCTGCTTCTGGCCACATCACATCAATCTTTGTGGCGAACCCGTGTGATGCAGGTGGTGTTTTCCCTTTTTATGCTTGACCTCGAGA
Source organism: Teleogryllus occipitalis (assembly GCA_011170035.1). Taxonomy (NCBI): domain Eukaryota; kingdom Metazoa; phylum Arthropoda; class Insecta; order Orthoptera; family Gryllidae; genus Teleogryllus; species Teleogryllus occipitalis. Next base: position 55,843 of record BLKR01000380.1, read on the forward strand.
CAGCCTAGGACCGTATCCAGTGTAGGCGATCTCGGTTAAGCTGCACGTGTTTGTGCACTAAAGTGAAATTAATTCAGTTGATAAAAAGGGCAGGGTAGTCATCTACAGCTAAGGCCAATGATTTGTAATTTGTATTAACATGTTGAGGTTAAGCTTGCTTTATGTATTATTAGTTTGTAAAGTTGAAACTCCCCTGAAGGCATTGTAGTTGTGTGGCTGTCTATTTTTACATATTTCATTTCATATTGTTCATAATGCCACCCAAAAAGAAATTTACTACTGCTTCCAAGATGGCTGCGAAGCGCATCGATGAAGCGAATGCGTTAGTCAGTAACTTTAATGATGATGGGTCAATTCATGAATTAAATTTACTGAAATCTTCAGTTAATAACAGCTTTGCAAGGGTGGAAGAGGAGCTATATGACATTGAGGCTGATGCAGATGACCTTGCGGTAATTGCTGACCTTGATAAGAGAGTAAGGTCACTGATGGTCAGCATCGAGTTGTTAGTCAAGGCTCATACTCCTGCCACTCCTAGTCTTACTAACGTCCTACCAGCCAATTCTGTTGGGTCAAGTCAAACTTCGCCTTCAACTAAATTCCTGAATTTAATGAAATTAGGAAAATCGCTTCTGAACAAACATATGGATTGTTTAGAGCGCTTTGGCGACCATGGGTCACTTAGAAGGTTGAAGGAAATCAAAGCAGACTTGGTAGATGCTCGTCACAGGGCAAAAAATTTAATGTATGATATTGTTATTGAGGACGAGTATGTTTCTGAGTATGATGAACTTGATGAGAATCTTCAAGAACTGATTATAAAAATAGACACATTAGTGGAAGTAAGTGCTCAATCTAATGAACAGCCTAATCAGCCTTCAGTTTTACCCCAAATTAATAATCAGAATATTTCATTAAAATTGCCTGATCTCTCTCTGCCACATTTTGCTGGCATCTGTACAGAATGGCCCAGATTTCGTGACCTGTTTAAATCGGCCATAATAAATAATCGGGGCCTTTCAGGAATCAATAAGTTCTGCTATTTAAATTCATGCCTATCAGGGGAGGCCAAACTAGTAGTTGAAAATATTGAAATGTGTGAGGAGAATTTTGAAACAGCATGGAAGCTGTTAGTTGAAAGATATGATGATCCCAGGGCAATAGTAAAGGAACATCTTGCAAAGATTTTAGAGCCACGTACTTTGGTATCATATTCTGCTGTATCTTTGAGGAGGTTTCTAGATTTTTATGTCTCACATAAATGCTTTGTTAGCATTAGAGAATGGGGTAAAGCTCCAAGATTTGCTATTGGTGGCATTAATGTCTAAAAACCTTACTAGTGAACTTCTAAAGGACTGGGAGCTGCATATAAGTCAAAATATCGATCCTACGTATGAGGAATTCATTAAATTTTTAACTAAGCAACAGAAGGCTTTAGCTTCAGTGGGAGAGGCTAACAATGTCGTTAACGTTGCCCTACAGACCGTTCCATCTAAATCTGTTTGCTATATTTGCAAAGGGGATCATGGGTTTATCAAATGTCCAAAATTTTTGCAATGGACCCCACAAAGGAGATTTGAATTTGTGAAGTCCAAGAATCATTGCCTCAGATGTCTGAGAATTAAAGGCAGAAATCATTCTTGCCTCACCTACTGCACATCTTGCCAAAAAGCGCACAATGAGTTGTTACATTTTAATGTGCAGCCTAACTCATCAAAACCCCTATTGTCTGCCATGACCAGGTCGCTTTGCAGTGGTGCATTTCAGGCAACAACAGGTCGCACTGTCATGATTGGCATAAGGAGGTCCCATTTACTGTGATTCCCTCCCTTTCTAATGCATTTTCGGAAGCATTTCAGGTTGATGACTGGGGCATTCCCACTGATATCGTGTTAGCTGATGCTAATTTTAACAAACATAAGGACATTCATCTATTGTTAGGAGCTGATGTGTTTTTTGAAGTGCTGTCTGAAGGTAAATATTCTCCCCAATATGGAACATACCCATTTCTAATGGAATCTCGTTTAGGTTGGATTGTTGCAGGTCAATTGCCTAGTGATGTCCGTTTACAATATAATAGATCATGCAACTATACTAAAGTCCATTTTGACCTTCCTTCACAGTTGCAGCGATTTTGGGAAATTGAAGAGTGTGGTTCACCTGTTGAGGTTAATGAGGATGACTTTTGTGTGCAGCATTACAATGCAGGTGTAATTAGGAGTGATGAGGGCAGGTACTGCGTCAGACTTCCGGTTTTGCCTGATGCCCCTCCGTTAGGTTCATCTAGATGGCAAGCCGAGCGGAGATTGTTAACCTTAGAAAAGAGATTTGAGCGTGATCCCTTTCTTGCCAGGGAGTACAGAAAATTCATGTCTGAATATAGGGAACTCGGTCACATGGTTGCTTCTCCCCCCAATCAGATAGATAACAAAGTATTTATTGCTCATCATCCAGTAATAAAGAAAGACTCCTCTAGTACGAAAGTCAGAGGAGTGATTGATGCATCTGCTCGCACCTCAAATGGAATTGCGTTGAATGACATTCTAGCAAAGGGGCCTGTCGTCAAAGATGATTTATTCTCGGTGTTACTAAGATTCAGAATGCACCCTATTGCACTCACTGCTGACATAGAAAAAATGTATAGGCAAGTAGGTGTGCATCCTTCTGATCGCCATCTACAGCACATTTTGTGGAGAGATTCCCCCGATGCCCTCATTCAGGAGTGGGCATTAGCTACAGTGACTTACGGCACTACTCCGGCTTCACTTTTGGCAACTCAGACACTTGTTCGTCTGGCTGCAGACGAGGGTCACAATTTCCCAGTAGGCCAAGAAGCAATCCTCACAGATTTTTATGTGGATGATTTTATTAAATCATGTAAGGATAAAATGCAAGCGAGGGACGTGTACAATGAGATAACACAATTATTGCTATTAGGTGGCTTCAAAATTAGGAAATGGAGGACTAATTCTGCCAGTTTGCTCAGAAGTATTCCTGAGGACCTTAGAGAAATGAGTGTTGCTACTAGCTTTGATGATCCCCTCGCCCAGCATATAAAAACATTAGGCCTATTATTGCTCCCTGAAAGTGATCTTTTCAAAATTGTAACTTCTTCATCTTTGAGTAATGTGAAACCTAATCAGGTCTTCATCAAAAGAAAGTTGCTTTCAGCCATAGCCAGTATTTATGACCCATTGGGGCTCATTGCTCCCATTGTAATTCTGTGTAAAATGTTGTTCCAGTAGTTATGAGAATTCCCCTTAAAGTGGGATGATCCGCTGCCTGAAAAAATTCAAGAAGATTGGAAGGAAATTTATACATGTCTTCCAGCTGTTTCCGACTTAAACATTCCACGTTTGCATTCGTTTCAGGTGCTGGAAATGTTGAAGTTCATGGATTTTCTGATAGCAGTCAACTTGCATATGGGGCCTGTATTTATATAAGATCCATTATCTCTAATGGCACTGTCCAATCTTGGCTGATGTGTGCCAAATCAAGAGTAGCTCCCGGAGCTCTACCTAAATCGCAAATGGGGGAGAAAAATTCACTGACAATCCCCAAACTTGAACTTTGTGGAGCTCTGTTACTTGCAAATTTGTTTCACAAATTCATGCTGGCCTCTAAATCTAAAGTTGCAAATAATGTGGTTTTGTGGTGTGATTCTGAAGTAGTGCTGGCCTGGTTAAAGGCACCACCAATCAAGGGTAATGTCTTTGTGCGCAATCGCGCAGAAAAGATCCTGCAGCTGACGCAAGGTTACTGGAGGTCCATCTGAACACAATCCTGCAGGCTTGATATCCCGAGGAGTTTTACCTAGGATCTTAGCTACAAAGAACTTGTGGTGGCATGGGCCCAAATTTCTATCTGACTCCATTGTTTGGCCTGGTAGTCCCCAGTTTATCTCTGGTACTCATCAAGTAAATATGAATGTCACTGTGAAAGAAGTATTGTGAGCTTCTGCCCTGTCCAACGTGGGCTGGCTGCTTGCCCGGCTGCCAGTGGTAGTGAGAACTCACCTGCGTAGCCACTTACAGAATCTGGCAGAGGATTCGGGAGACATGCATGACTGGATTCTGGTTTTCTATCATTGAACTAGCTGATTATATAATAAATATTGCTTTAATGAAACTAATATCCACCCAAGATAAACACTTATGCCCCATACATCATATCAGTACTAAATTACAGTTGACGCCTACTGCGCTCTGACTATCTATTCCTCTCTCTCTCTCTCTCTCTCTCTCTCTCTCTCTCTCTCTCTCTTAACCGTCTTTCTCTCCACCTTTTGATTTAAATGTTCGTGGGCGGTTGCCCCAATTGGCGATCTCACTCGAATGCTCCGTGACCGGCGCTGATAGGTGTTGGTCTCCGGTGGCAGCGAGGCTCAGTCAGCTCCAGTCGACGCCGAGTCTCCCTCGCAACTCGCTGAAGTGGCGGCGTGGTGAGAGCGATGCTTCAGGGAAGGCGCCTTCCGTCTTCTGTTGCTTCGGGTGGTGCCCGCACATGTGGGATGGACACGCTTGCATTCGTACACGCGGTAACGTCCACGCTTGTACCAGTTCACGTTCGGCGGCTAACGCCTCAGCGCGAGGCACTGATCGCGGCACTCGGCAGCCATACGGCGACGCGATACTCAAGAGGAGCCGAGCCCGGAGCGATAAAGTTCCGACTCACTCAGAAAGAGCAGAAGCTCGCTCACCGAAGAATTTTCAAATAAGAAGACTGGGGAAGTTCCTATCTCCCTATTTATGGCACGCGCCATTCCCTCTCCCGTCCCGATGATGCGGTGGCTCTCCGCCAATCACGCATCGGGTTGTGCGTCACGTGACTTGTCTCATCTTGGCGTACGAACCGTCAAGTAGCGCCATATGCTTAGTCTATTAACCGCCCTGTGACGTAGGCCTTCGCGCCCTTTCATAGGACGAGACGCGCCCTTCCCATGACGTCAGGGGTTTTTCCTTGGCGCGGGTTTGACAAGCCGTTGGGCATTTCCGTCCCTTTGTTCGACTTCCTGTGGCTGAAAGGGATTATTGTCGAAATACCTCGTGGTGGTCTGTGCCGCTACAGTATATTTAGAATTAAAACTTCGGGAGATTAAAAATTTTTCTTCTGTGAAGGTTGTTAGAGTTATGGCTTATATACTAAGATTTATTGCTTTGTGCAAGCATAAATGTCTTTGTTTACCTAATGCTAATTGTTCATGTCGTGATCACCTGTTTGGACCTTTAGCTGCTAAGGAAATTGATCATGCTCGCTTTAAATATTGTAAATTAATTCAGGAAGTGTCCTTTCCAGCTGAACTAGCTGTCCTTAAACATGGACGTCAGCTTCCTTCAGGCAGCAATTTAAGTTCTCTGTCTCCCTTTGTTCATTCAGATGGTTCATTGCGTGTGTTAGGTAGATTAGAAGAGGCTACCATTTGGTTTGATGCCCAACACCCCATCATTTTAGCCCGTGACCATAAATTTACCAAGTTCTTAATCAGTTGGACTCATGTTAGATTGTATCATGCCAGCACTTCAAGTGTTATTGCTAGTATCCGACAAAGTTATTGGGTTGTATCTCTTAGGAGGTTAGTGAGGAGTGTCCTGCACAAATGTTTAAAGTGTTTTCGACAAAATCCGAAACCTTTACAGCAGTTGATGGGACAGTTACCCCAAGTAATAGTTCAGCCAGCACCCCCATTTTCGAGCGTAGGAGTAGACTACACTGGTTTCTTTAATTTACGGCAGGGTGGAGTTAGATCTAAAACCATCATTAAGGCATGCCTTGCTCATTTGTATAGTTACCCGGCCTGTTCACGTGGAAATCGTTACTTCATTAACTGCCAAAGCATTTATTGCCGCCTTTCAAAGATTTCTAAGTAGACGTGGCCTTCCTTGCCGCGTGTTTTCAGACAATGCCACGACTTTCAAGCGTGCAAATAAAGATATAAACACTCTGTGCAAGTTATTTGAATCCTCTGATTTTCGGGAAACGATTACAAATAATTTCTCCTCATTAAATGTAGAGTGGCATTGGATTCCAGCCCGTTCGCCAATGTGTGGTGGTCTCTGGGAATCAAACTTGAAGTCATTGAAATATCATTTGAAAAGGTTAATGGGACCTGATCCGTACTCTTATGAGGAATTTCTAACTATAACATCTCAAGTTGAAGCTATTCTTAATTCCCGTCCAATTTCTAGACTACAGGATGATGCTGATGACCCCAGTTTTTTAACTCCTGGTCATTTCCTGGTTGGCCGCCCAATTGTTGCAGTACCTAGTCTGTCTTACCAGGATACCCAGTCAAATTGTTTAACTAGATGGCATGAGCTTCAAAAACGCACTGCGGCAATATGGAGACACTGGTCACGGGACTACCTACATACTTTGCAACAGCGCCAAAAGTGGCGTGAAATATGCGATAATGTAACACTTGGTACACCTGTGTTGTTGGTGGACAACAATATCCCCACAGGTCTGTGGAAGTTAGCAATTATATCCGAATTGCATCCAGGCAAGGACGGCAAGGTGCGCGTTGTATCAGTGCGTACAAAGGCTGGTGTTGTTAAGAGGCATATTAATAAAATATGTCCTCTTCCAATTGATTCTGACAAATTATTTAACCAGTAGATTCAGTTGTTTTGTTTCATTTCTGTTGTATGTACATATCTTATTTAGTTTCATCAATTAGTTTATATGATTCATTTCTATTTTACTTCATTTAGATTGTGTGTTATTTGGTTTTAATATTACTCTTCTGCATAAAGTATCTGAAGCCTCCAATTTCCATGTGCATTAATTGCACGTGTTGTGCATTTCATTTGGTCATATTTATGTGGCTGCCTGTTATTAGCATTTTGTGTGTGTAGTTTTCCCATTTGACTTGGTGCCACTGGATACTTAATCAACAATATTGGTCTGACTTAAGTGCAGCACCATGTTCATCATGAGCTTATTCAGTTTTTTCAAACCTATTAATTATCATTATAGGCACTGTTTCATGCAGCCTCTGAAATGCAATCATTTTTTTTTTTTGGCTAGTAAATTCTCTCCTAAGCATCATGAGCTTTAATGCTCAAAACTCTGTAAATATTAGATGTCATGTACACAGATCCTTTATATTATAAGTTGGATCACTATATATTACTTCATGATTATTAACATGCTTACTCTATTTAACAAAGCAATGTCAAGGTACTCGCATGTAATTATAGAAGAAAATTCATTTGATTGCAACTACTGACAGACATTATTTCATCATTGCCTGATGTGACTTCGCTATTTATTTGTTTTGTGCCCTAGGGGTTAACTCTGCCAAATATTGCTATTGTTCAAAAGTAACTTACTTAATTTGCTTTCTGTAATGCAACTTGTCTTTATGCATCTTCATACATAGTAATGAAATTTCTGCCTGCAGAAATTTCAGGGGGAGTATGCACACGCCCATGTGCACACATTCGGGGTTCTGATCAGTAGCAGCGCACTCCTGCGGAGTGGCTGCCGAACTACAGCGAGTCGGCAGCCACGAGCCCTTTGTGTGTGTGCATGTGGTAGGCACGTGATCTCCGCCCCCATTGCCCGTAGGGCACCCGGCCTGCACCTCGCGGCTTTTGTCTCGGCCACTTTTTGCTGGACCGTTGGCGGAACGAGTTGCAGTTGTAAAGCCGGGCATCTTTTGCGAGAGTGCTGGCGTTGTGTGATGTGATTTTCTCACCACGCCACGTAGTCTTGGAGCATGGGTGCATGGAGATGAGGTGTTTTTTTTAATGTTTGGCTAATTAGTTCGTAAGATTTTCATTAATATTTCTTTTTGTTATTAAATCATTTAAAATTGAAAGTATTATGTTTTATTTGTATATATGTGTGTGTGTAAGAGTTACCAGAGGGGAACAGCCGCCATGGCAAAATTATTTATAATGCATTTGCAATGTTTCATGGACGATGTGTGAGCGAGTTTTGCTGTGGCGTACACATACCCATCTCTGCAACAAATTTTTCAGTGGCTTGGGCGCAACTCGAATCGAGGTACGATGATTTGAGAGCACTTGTTAACACGCATGTACTACATGCTTTGCTTAAACCGCCATTATTAGTTCATGATTCAGCCTCATCCCTCCAAATTTATTTGGATCATTTCGCATCTAATGTGGAAGCGTTGGAAGCTTTAGGATCACGTGTCAACGTACATGACTTATTGCTGTCATCCGATTCTAAGTCGAAATTTAGATAAGCACGTACTCCAAGACTGGGAAATGAGCTTGGACGAAGATTCGCTTCCTTCTCTTCAGGATTTATCAATTTTTTTGCAAAAGCGTTGCAAACCCCGGCAACAACGTCCGGGGAACCGTGCACAACAGCGGCCCCGCCGGCAGAAAATGTATATAGAGAATCTCTAACAATCGCCTTCTCCCCACGTGCTCAGGTCTGTCCGCCTGGAAGAAACCACGAACTTTACGCGTGTAAAGAATTTATTCGACTCCCGCAAACAAAACGCTTCACATTTGTAAAGGAAAACAACTTGTGTTTCAATTAAACAATTGAAGGGGTCGTACTTCAGGGCATCAATGCTCATCTATGCGTTGTAAAACGTGTGACGGTAGCCATCACACATTGTTGCATCGGGAATCTTTCTCGAATGCGACCAATAATTGTACGCAAGTTTTGAGTGCGTAGCGCCATGTGAGAGGTGGGTACCAGGTGAGTACCGCATCCGCCCGCGCTCACACTCACAGACGCGCTTACGCATACACTAAAAAAACAACTATAGTGTAATATAATATGAGTACATTATCTTGTGACTCCATGGCATACGTTAGTGTTCGTGGAATCCGCCTCTCAGTGTCTGTAATAGCTAAGGAGGTATTTGAAGGGAACATCTTAAGAGAGCCACTCTGAGCACAAAGATTAGTGAATGGAAATCGACGGCGTGCCGAGCATGCTCAACAGCTCGAGGGAATTCTGAGCTGGACTGTGAAGTGCTGAGCATGGAATTCTGAGCTGCCCACCACTTGTTTAGGTGTTTCATTTCAGTAACAATTTTAACATAACAATAAAAATTCATTCATATTAAACACGATCAGATTTCATAGGCGGGTGTCTAGAAACACGCATTATGGAACTATTTCAGGATGTCATATGTGACTGTTTTATTATTGATTTTGTTATATTTTCTATTTCATAACATTTTTCTTTAGCTTCATCTGTTTTCTTCTGTATGCTTTGTTTTTATCCTAATAGCTTGCTTGATTGCATGCCAATTTGGCATTGCCAAATCTTTAGTTCTCTCCGTCTTCAATTTAATCATTGCCTCCCCCAGTATAGTTTTATTGCTTATGAGGAGAATGGAGTAAGAATTTATTTATATATTTGTAACCCAAATGTTTGTCCATTCTTCATTTACCTCATTAGTTGTTTTAATTTGTTGTAGTTTCTGTGTTATTCTCCATTAAAACTACATATCCGTATTTCTATGCATAAGATCATTACTAAGATCATATACGTTGACTATAACGCTTGCGGTTGTGGGATCCCTAATCAATTTTCAATGAATAGCAGTTATTTTAATAAACAATTTTTAGTGTTACTGTTTTTGTAGATTCTCCATTATAATTATGTAGTTCTTTACTTTTTTCACCTCACAAGGTACGTAGTAAAGAGAAAGTAATGTAATGCTGCAGCACAAATCTGCAACTTTTCTGCAGAAAAACTCGTTTTCTGGGCTTGTGTAGAAAGAAAACAAAATAATGGTTAGCATTGATAACTTTCTCATGATACTGACAAACATGAACAATTTTCTTACTAACTACGTAAATATTGCTAATGAACACTTTCTTTCTGTCTTAACTTTACACTTCATACTGTAAATGGGAGCTCCCTTTGCATGCACAGATTCATAATCACCTCGTTATTTCAATACTTACTCTATTTACAGACAATGTGTACCCTTCCAAAATCCCCTTTCTATTCTCCACATCAAATTAGATTATTTATCATTACATGGCAAATTCCCTCATCTAATACCCCCTCTCACAATCGTCTACTCCCTTTCCCAACTCACTTGATTCTTTTACCGCCTAATAATAAGTTCCTTCTAGTAACAGTCTTACTGGTTTTGCTGCGTCTGGAATTCCTTCGAGCTCACCAACTCCGGATGCGCCGGCGCGATGTGACGAGTCGGGGCCGTTTCGCCCGCCACGTGGCCATGGCGCTTGCCCCCGCCGCTTCTACCCGGCCGCCGGTGCAAATCCCACGCCGCAGTCGTGCTTCGCCGGGCACGGCGATGTCCACTCGCCGCCAGATCAGCGGCCGTCCTCATTTCCAGTTCTTCCAAATTCGTTTGTTAAGCCCGCCGATGCTGTATCGCTATGTTCGTTTCACTCATGCTGCCTTTGCCGTACACGTGTCTATACACTCATCACTTTCCTCGCCTCACGCCGTTTAATCTTTACTGTATATCACTTAACTCGAGATCAATTAATAGTTCTTACTGTTTCTCATTGTCCTACGTTTCGATTTCTGCTCGATGTCATCGGATTCCTCTCAACTATTTTTCATCACCGCCATCATTAGCTTTCCGCACTACCGCCCGTTACTCTTCCTCTTCGACTCCACCTTGCGACTGCCGTCGTTCCCACGATACTCTCCTCAACTGTCGAAGTCTCGTACTTCGCGTTCGTTTCGTCTCGCTTGCCGCGGGACACTCTCTTGCTCGGCCGAGTCCGCCCGGAACGGCCGTCTCTACCGCGCTGTTTAAACCATGTTGGCACCCGCGTCTATGTTCAGAAACGCGGTGCGTTTCAATATATATATATATATATATATATATATATATATATATATATATATATATATATATATATATATATATTGAGACGAGCTCTGATATGCGCCCCAGCGAGGAAGCAGAACCCCAGGCAAAAACGCCCAAGATAAATCGCGGGTGTTTACCACTTCGAATGTGGCGCGTTGGTACGTCATCGTCTGACGTCAGCCGCGGCTGAAGTCGGACGTAACGAGTGGTCGCCAATGATTTCTCGGGGCGATAAGCGCTGGAAAATTAAATCCTGCGATTGGCCCGTTGATAGAAAAACGAGGGAACAGTCTCCGAGGGGGGGAAGGGGTTCCCGGGAAACCGGACAGTCGGAGAAAGGCCGCCGGAGAGTTTGATAGAAATGGCAGAACATTCTGAAACAAACCGCCGAACAGTCTGATAGAGATCGCCGAAGGGTCGAGTATACGATCATTACGTCGCAACTACGCCGCATCGCCAAAGCGGAAGGCTGAGGCGACATTCCTGGTGCAACACAGCCGAAGAAGCAAGTTTGTTGGGAACGGAAGACGGGCGTAGAGGCACGGCCGTTCTACGGGACGACCGGAGAAAATTGTACTACTTCACGGGCGAACGGAGGCAGCATCAAGCGAGCCAAGGAGCAGCGCGGACCGGCGAGCGTATAGCGCAGCGAGCTGGGCGAGGCCGAGCGTCACCGCGGCGCGAGCAGCCGTTCGCAGCGATAAGCAGCCGAGGTCGGTCACTGCGTTGGCCGAGGTCCAGGTTACGTGTTCCCCAATCGCCGAAGCGTGAGTACCCGTGCGACATTCAGACCGCGAGGTCGTAATATTTCCAAAGGTGTGATTAAAAAGGTATAACTAGGAAGTATTCTTGCCGAACGCTTAACACGGGAATTCAGTTCGATCCAACATAATGGAACGAACAGACTGAAAGAACATTTTAGTGCCAAGATCAGTAGGTTTGCATAAACAATTAAATTGCCCGAGTATTGTAATTAGCGGGCAAGATATGATTTTTGAGTATTTAAGGTAGGGAGGTTATTGTTTATTTGCACAAGATGGAGCAAGAACGTTAATCCAGACTTAGGATTATAATTATAATAGAAATAGGATTGCAATTTGTTTATTATAATCTAGTGTGTAAGTGTATGTGCCTCTGGAAAAAGTTTAAGAATACATGCCTAATTTTACCAGAGCCATCCAAGTGTTTCATTAGAATTCGATCCGCCCTGTATTCTATCCATTGCAAGCTACCCCTTATTTGCCTCTCACAGGCAAGACGAACGAACAACCTGACAGGCCTGGCGTCGGAGCGACAGTAGGCTGCCGCACGGCGCTGGTAACGCCCGAGCGGTGCTTCACACCCTCAGGGCTAACGACCCCTGATCAAAGACCAGGTTGCATTGTGTGCGGCGCGCCGGAGGCCAGTCCACGGCGTGTGTGTTCCGTCACAATATATATATATATATATATATATATATATATATATATATATATATATATATATAATTTCAGTTTCTATACTTTTTACTTCCGCGCTACCGCTTACGCAGTAGATAGAAAGTTATGTAATTCTGCGCGAAAAAAAGCCCGTCGTTGTGGCACTACTATCCATTAAATTATGAAATAACAGCAATTCGATGTTTTTCAACCTCTTTCAGCTTTTACGCGCGTAGAATGATATTTCATTTATAATACGACGGGCATTAGATAAAGTAAAGTCCGGCGATGTGTCAAGATGAAATAGGAGCAGCCGTTTCCTCTCGCGTAAGAATGCGGGCGTGAGGGGGAAGGGTGGGCGAGCGGGCACCATCACTTGGCGTCCGGTGGCCGAGGCGTCGCCAGGCGAGGCCGTCCCTCGTGTATCACCAAGAACATACGGCGGCGCCGCGCCCGATATCCTATTCAATCTTGGTCTTTGAGCGTTACCATGAATACAGATGGTCCCGGGCGGAGGAGGCGGCGGCTGGAGCGGTCGAAGTGGCGGTGGCGGTGGGGGTGATGGGACAGGAGGTAGTGGCTGAGGTGAAGGCGGAGGCAGATGTCGCAGTTGGGGCGGTGGTGGTGAAGACGGGGAGATGGAAATTACCCCTGAGTAAAGTCGGAGGTGGTGGCGGAGGCGGGGGCAGTGAACACGGTGGTGACGGAAATGGCTGCTGAGGTGGAGGTGATGCCAGAGGGGGTGGGTGAACGCGGCCGAGGGATGACCGCTGGAGTGGTGGCGGAGGTGGAGGCACATGCAATATTGCATGAAAACGACTAACATTTCCGAAACACTGTTCTTCAACTTATTGAAAGAACTATTTATGCACAACAAATTTCATTTGAAGGAAAAATCTGTCTTTAATTTTGTAGTAGTAGGAAGACGCCGAAAAAATTGAAACTTTTGCAATTTTCGAAAATTCAGAGTTAACGATGAAAATCGGACCTATGCCACCTTTATAAATGTATTTTACTCTATTCTTACAAGAAATTTAAAGAAATTATTTGGAGCTGTTTCTGAGAAAATTTTGAAAATGTCCGGAGGGCTTTATGTAAAGTACCCTCAAATTTTAAAGAATGTGTTTCAAAATTTCAAAGCTTCAACTAGAGCCAGATCGACATAGGTTTCTTTAATTTGGAAAAGATCGTACTTGTGGTTTAGACGCTAGTAGTGTTCACAGACCGACGGACGGAGGACGGAGAGACGGACGGACGGTCGGACGTTTTGCTTCCAATTGGTATCATCGGCATCAACGTTCCCACAAAACAGGGATTCTGGCTACACCAGCTGATAGAGGATTTTTTTCTTTTAATTTAGCAACTGGTTTTATGCAGTTTTTCCCCACCAGATCCCGGTAATGAATTTTTTTCCGCCGAAAATCCACAGTTTTTTCGCGCATTATTACATACCTTTCTCTATACTACGTATAGGAGAAAGTAACAAGTGACGGAGGATAAGAAGGTCTTGAAGAAAAATATATATTACGGGATTAATACGGAAATGCAAAAAGAGGGAAGAAGGTTTAACATACGGGAGTTCTCGCACGGGTACGCTAGTTCTCAATAATTCTGTTTTCGCGAAGACTTTGTTTACAAATAAAGAAAGATTAGGTGTTTCTGTGCTTAAATAAGTCCAAAAGAGGTTTGAAATGACTCCAAGATCGTCGAATGTGGTTTAGTAGCACGATGAAAAAAGGTTTTCACCTTGTAATTTCCATCATGTTCAGTGGTTCTCTCAAAGGAGAGAGGACAGAATTAACTGTAAACTCTTAACATTTATTTGATTATGAATTATTAATTGTTTATTAACGTATTCTGTAACCAAGATTCATCATTTAATTGCAGAATCAGTATTAAGTCTAAATTGTATCAAACACCAATCACGCTAATTACTGGTAATTACCATTCAATGGACCAAATCCATAAACACAAAATTTTGGTCTTTCGTTGACGTGAGTTACAGTTCATCACGGCCATATGACGCGAAAATTCTCGCATTTGATAGGGAAACATCGCACCGGTTGGCGGCTGCATTGTGGCGCCAGCGGACGCGTGTATGCAGAAAGCGCGTGGCATGGACCTAAATCACAGGCGTTATCGAATAGTGATGCGGAGAACAAATGAATGGAGCGACGCGGGCCCCAACGAACAGGGCGGAATCAAATAAAGCTTTAGTAGATGATTGGAAGTTCCGGAGAAATGGATGTCGATCGGTTGTTGAATACACGTTGACAGGTTCGGCCGCTTCAGTTAATTTCGATAGGAGGCAATAGCATGTTATTTATGCTAACGGAATAGTCCTAATTGTTTCTGTGAATGAGTGCTCTAATTTGTTATTTTTTCGAGCATTGTTTCGTTTTTCTCCCTTTTGTTTCTTTCTTTCGTTTTTTCTTTCCTTCTTTCTGTCTTTTCTTCTTTCTTTCGTTTGTTATTTTTTATTATTTATTTAGTTCGTTTTTACCAAATTTCAACTCAAAATCTTCTAATCTTAGTTATGCATGACACATACTTTCATCCATCATTTCTTCCACCATGCATGCCTACATATTATGTAAATAAGTACTGTCACACACCTCCTCTCCTCCTGCAACACTCTACTATTTTTGGAGTAGCCCTAATAAATCTTAATCCTGACGTGTGTATGAAGTTAGAGCTCTAAATAAAGAAACTTGATCAAGGATTTTAGGACAAAAATTCGTGATCGTATTGATGATGTGATTCAAATAGTATAGTATAGAGAGGAAAAATAACTCACTAAACTTGACAGATCTATCCCAAGTGTCAGTACTCAATACATATCTGAGTAATTGTTGTGCAATAAAACCACGAGGAGCAAAAGTGTCGGTATGCGGTGCATTTCTAACAGTTTTCTTGTTATTGCTGGTTTCTCTAAGACATATTTATCAAAAGAGACATCTTACAGTCAATCGTAATTTTTGAAATGAAAATTTTGTTTTGATAAAATTTCAAATTTGTATGTTGTTTGCATTTAAGGATTTTAGAAAACAAATTCCTCTATCCAATCTGTCCTGAACATGAAGGAGCAAAACGCTAATTTCTGAGAACCTTTATTCTAATTAAATGTAAAAATAAAAATAACATGAATACTAGTTTCACTTTAATGTGAATGACCCAAATAGGTTTATCAATTATTAAAAAATCATCCTATGGCAACTGATTATTGCGTACACTTAACTGTACTATACTTGAACAATATCATATTATCAATCTGTTGTTCCCTTTATGAATCAATACTTTTTTAAACTACTGTTAAAAATGCGCATTATCAACAATAACCCCGTCACATTTTTCTCGCGCTGTATCCGACTTGGGACGCTTATGAGGGTCTAATTTTATTTTAAAACGTCCATGACACCCCTGAATTCTTATCTACGTTACAAAGTGTGTATATAGAGGGCGTTGTTGAAGAGACTCGTAGGGAGATTCGTAAATGAGTGTTTTTATTTTAGTAATTCTTCGAAGGTCCTATGGTTTTTTAGGCATACATTTATATTAACTTTTATTATATTTTTTTACATTTTTTTAGAGACCAACGTTTCGAAGGTCATTGACCTTCTTCTTCAGGGTCTAATGAAATTAAATGTATACATAAATTAACACAAAAAAGTTGGAGTAATGAATATCATTATAAATTAGATAATTAAAAATATAATAAAAATTAAGTACAACCTACGAGAGAAACTGCAACAATTAATTTTGTAAAATTTCATGATTTACCTGAATTAAATTATAGTAATATGTTGTGAGTAGTTTTTGATTTTGAAATAATCGTGTTTTTTTATTCATAGACTCCCAACTTCAGTAAAATTGTGTAAACAAGTAGCAAAATGTGTTAACAAATGAAGGTTTTAACAGGTGAAGTTGGTGTTGAGGAAAATAAAATTTCCAAAGATATTAATTATGGGGTCATATAGTTTCGTAAATATATTCTTCTCTGTCATAGTATTTACTGTTGTTTTAGTATTTTTATGTAAAAAGTTTCTTTAGTAATCCTGGAATGGTATTTTGATTCTTTATTTAATGTGGTGGGATTAAGAAAATCAAATTGATGATCTTTTTCAATTCTGTGTTTCGTTAATGAGTTTTGTTTATCTTCTACTTGTTTTATGTTCTCTTACACGTTTTTTTTTAATTTTCTGGAAGTCTGTCCTACATAACAGCAATTACATTGTAGGAATTTTAAGAAATATATTACATCTTTTAGTTCTAATTTAGAGAGAGGATCTTTTTTATGTTTATATATGTATTTTTATTTAATATGGAATTTTGATATGGTATTTTTCTAAAAACATTTTTTTAAGTTGAAAATTAATTAACGGATTAAAAGTTAATGTAATATATTGGCAATATCCTGAATTATTATTAATAGGTTTGGTATGTGCCATTTTTCATAATTGTGTGCAAATCAACCGTGTAATATAATTTAGAAGATAACAGTTTCTTAGCAGTAACAGGAAATTTTTTCAATTACGCTGTCAAAAATGACAGGGGTCGTAATTTTAATTGCTCTATCAACTAAATTTATCACTAATCTGTGGAGAATAAGATGATTTAAAATAGTTCATTCTGATGTAGGTTTAGCTGGTGATGCCAGACGCGTCAAGAGCTTAGGTCATTAGTCCCGTAAGTGTAGTGTCTGTTTCCCCCCTCGGGAGATGGCGGTGGTCTTCCTCCGCTGGATGGCGAGATCCGGCGCCGACGTACCGTCGACTAGTGGGGTTTTCCCCTAACCAGGACTCTCTCAACAGCGGGGCACCGCAGCCCGGACAAGCTCTAAGCTCCCGACCGGTCTCCGGAATGTATGGTAGTGTAGTGCATGTTAGTGTGTGTGTGTAAGGGGAGAGGATAGGAAAAGGAAGAGGAAGGAAAGATTGCGCGCGGTACGTGGCCCGTTTGTTAGGGTACTGCTCCGGCATTCGCCTAGTGTTGTTCAGAGAAACCACGGAAAACTACCGATCAGAGCAGCCGGCCGCTAGAATTCTCGTCCAGACAGCGACTGAATTCGATCTAGCTGAAAAACTAGTGTCGAAAATCCTGCCGCCATCTGGACTCGAACCTAGGACCTCAGACCTCGACCTTAGGACCTCAGGACCTCAGGTCAGAGGCTCTGTAGTGACATCAGCTGATGCACTGAGCTACCGCTCCCGGTTCGTAGGTTTAGTGTACTTTTTTGTGAGAATCTTATTTCCAGATCTTATTAAGGTAACATCTAGAGAGTTTATTTTACCCCTTTATTCTTGTTCTATTGTAAATAATATTTTTGGATGAAAATTATTAAACTTTGTCAAAACAGTTTGTATATTATCTTTATATAAGATCGTGAGAGTATCATCAACATATCTGGTATAATATTTATACTGTAGATTTGATAATATATTGGTTTCTACGTTTCTAAATGAAGTTTCTGTCAGAAGAGCACTGATTTCTTTTCAAATGGGCCTTGCTTACGATTATACGTATGTGTGCATAGTAATCGTAATTAAAATGTCTGAGGTGAATGAGATATCTACCACAATAGTATACAATGTAATTTTAATGTGATTACATGTAGTCAGACACGTGTTTCGGGAACACTCTTCCCATCATCAGTGGTTCCAAGTAACACAGATTAAACCCATAAATATGGAAAGTCGTCAAAGTATGCAGAGTCTGCATTCGTACAGCGTACGATCAAAATGGCATCATATCTCTTCCATCTCAACACAACTTTATAAGCCAAATTATAAGTTACCTCGAAAGCAAAAATCTGATATGTGATCAACAATACGGCTTCCGATCAGGCAGAAACACAGGAACTGCTCTCTTAAATATTATCGAGGAAGCTAGATCCTCCATTGACAAAAGCAAAATAACAATACTTGTACTCCTAGATTTTAGTAAAGCGTTTGATTCGGTCGATCACGAAATTCTGCTTGAAAAAATGAAAATATTGGGTTTCGCTAAACCCACAATAAGATGGTTTACTCAATATCTTTCAAATCGACAACAAATTGTTGTATCTGATGAAAAGCAATCCTCTGCCGTTAAAACTTCCCGTGGTATTGCGCAGGGAACAGTTCTAGGACCCTTAGCATTTTTAATTTATGTAAATGACGTAGGACAATGCCTCAGTTACTGTCAACACAAAATGTACGCTGACGACCTTCAGATCTATATAAGTGGATACCCATCGGAGTTAAACTCATTAGCCCAGAAAATAAACCATGATTTAAATTCTCTCAATAAATGGGCAGAATCCCTTGGTCTCCTATTAAATCCAATGAAGTCGCAGTGCTTAGTGATAGGCTCTCGCAACGCTTTGAACAAGTTGGAGAAATCTCCCCTACCAGAAAGTAGCATAGGTAACTCTCCTATACCCTGGTGTAGTGATGTAAAGAACTTAGGAATATATATAGACAACACACTTAGCTGGACCACGCAAGTAGGTAAGATTTGCCAAAAAGTCTTCGCAGGCCTCCATTCTTTAAAACGTGTCAGAGAACTACTACCTATTAACACCCGCATAAGCCTAGTAAATTCACTCATAATGCCTCATTTTGATTATTGCAATTTCTTACTTACGGACTTAAAGGTCAAACAACAACGCAAATTACAAATAGCACAAAATGCATGCATCCGTTTCATATTCGATCTTAGGAGATACGATCATGTATCGGAATTTTACGGTCCAACAAAAATTCTCTCAATCGAAAAAGGAGAACTTTACATAGCCTCCTCCTACTCCATAAAATTTTGAATAATAGCTATCAAACGCACTTATCGCACAACTTTAAAATGCTGACGCTGGAGCGATCACGTTCCTCGCGATTACTATGCATACCTCGGCACAACACGGTATCCTACAGTAAGTCATTTACTGTCACTGTAATTAGAATATGGAACTCTCTACCCACATATCTAAAACAAATTTGTGGTTTCAGAAAATTTAAAACCCAACTCAGTGACTGGATCAAAACGATTAACTAGAAATAACACAAGCCCCTATTCCTATTTTCACTCCCTAATTAAACACCACGTACGCTATCATCACTGATCAAATTCGATTACATTTCAAGACGTCATGCTCTTCTCCTGTATTTTTCTCCTCTTTACGCTATCGTTGAAAGCCCTAACTTATCTTCCTGTCTAATCAAATGCCTCAAAACAAGTATATTACATATTAGATAATAAGACTTTCATGCATTTTCACACTGTATTGTATAATATTTTCGTGCTACGTTGTGTTTATCTTGTTCACTTGCCTGCTTTCTGTTCCTGTTTTTTTCTGTTACAGATTATCTTGTAGACCTCAGCCAACTGCCGACACCCAACCTACGAAAACTGCATTTATGTACACGAATAATGTTATATTTATATTATCTTTCCCCTCCCCCCACTTTCCACAGTTTTCCTAATTCATTCTAACTCCCTCTATTCTTCATTCTGCCTTTTCACTTTTCCTTTAATCTTCGTATTTTCTTCTCTTGAGTTACGGCCCTAAGCCGCCATCCTGATTGAGGTTTCCTGGGTTTACTCAATCGCTTAAGGCGTATGCCGGGATGGCCCCTAGTCTTGCATCCCAGAAATAAATGTAAAATCTGCCCTCCTTCTTTAAATCTGTTCACAGTTGAGGCATTCGGGATATAGGAGAATTTCTGGCATTTTTCGAATGTAATAATATAGATTTACCACGCCCCTCTTGTAAATAGGATCATGGATTTTTTTTTATAATATCATGTTAGCTTTAGAATCATGAAAATTGACTATGACAATACATTCACACCTTGTTTCATTAGTTATGCGTAGCACATCACCATAAGCTACTACGATCATTGCAATTTTGTAAGTAACGTAAAATGTCAGTTATCACTATTTTCACCCGAACGCCTCAATTGTAATTATGTAAATGTAAATATTTAACTGGTCAGGCGGAAGAGCAGGCCTTACGGCCTGAGCCTCGCCAGAAATAAAGACATTATTATTATTATTATTATTATTATTATTATTATTATTATTATTATTATTATTATTATTATTATTATTATTATTATTATTATTATTATTAACTTTACTACTACTAATCCTGATACACATGCTACTCACTTTTCACAAAACTATTCTAATAATAACGATTTCACTTATTCCTATATTACTAAAAATCGCTCTCACTCACCCGACTTTTCAAACTTAATATCAACTATTGTACAATAAATAATTTCTTCACTTATTCCAAAAATTACAAATTTAATTGAAAACAGCCTTCCAAATTTACTTCATGAATATTAATATATATACAATAACTCTATTAAATTGGAATACAAATGCTCTAAATGTCAGAAAAATACAGTTCAGTATTTCTTAAAGAATCATAACATTGACACATCTAATACCAGGAGAAAAACTATACATACAAGGATACAAAATATACAGAAATGACCGTATTTCTGCACATACTTCTGGTGGTGTAGATACTTGTTAAAACTATTATACCTCATCAACAAAAAGGTTTCCCAATTTCACTAAATTTAGAGTGTATAGGATTAACTATTGTAATGATTTGTGAGGCTATCCCGCAAAAATGCATAGAACACAGAACTTTTATGTAATCAAAGAGAAACTAAGAATGAAATAAACAATAGGCAACAGCGCCGCGCAATTATAATTGTCAGGAAAGTAATAGAAAACGTAAAGGGCGGAAATGGGCGTTATAAACAGAGAATAGAACCCAAATTCAGGAATATTTTAAAACAAAAATCACATTATTCGAGCCACGGGTTCCGAAAATATCATAAATTGTGTAAATTGCATGTATAACACGGCGAAGATTGAAAATATGGCACCCATTGTTGTACTTCTGTAAGTATATAACGAGACGGTTTTTACTGAATATCCAGCGAATGCCTGGATGGATTTTGGCCAAACTTTCGCAAATTATAGAGAAAAATATTTAGATCAGGGCAAAATTAGTCACAGCATGGGGGAATTTATGTGGGGCTCGTAATAAATTAATATTCAAGTTCATAGCATAGAGGATTAAGAAATAATTGAAAGAGCGGCCTAAGAGGTAAATTACGTCATCACGAACTGAGAAGACGGAAATAATGGTTTTTGAGAAAAGGAAGACAGGAAAAGGAAATTTGGCAACGTGAAAATTACCAAATAAAATTTAGTGAAATAATGAAGCCGATAGTAAGACGCAAGACGCCCGAAAACAGTGAAAACAAATATCTTCGAACATTTCTTATAGTGATGGGCATGTGTTTGAAAGAAGACAGTCGCAGGGAATTGTAGACCAACAATGTAAAATGTGTTACAGGCAGAGAACGAATCGAGCGTTGATGGTGAACGCACGTATTTGATGCTATGCTAGATTTTTGAGAAATTTCGCGAAATTATTTTGCAAAAATTTTAATTCATGTTCAGTTATTTAAAATCAGTTATTTAGACGATGTGGAACTGAAATTTAATTTAATTTGTTTCGAAATTCACGGGAAAATTAGCATGGACATTATTCGCGCAAGCTAGGCGCGGGGAACATAAGCGTCGTAAAATTTAAATACGTCGCGAGATAGCCAAAGAACATTTATGGAAGACGCGATTAGTTGCGAGGAACAATAGTTGTGAGTACGTCTGATAACTTATGGATGAGTGCGTCCGGGAACTGATGGCAGCTGAACGGGGACTGCGTGCATGGAGGGTGCACATTACAACTAGCAACGACGGGCGCTGACAGGGAGCGACATCGCTGCAAAAAGGAAAGTGGCACGATTCGTGCATTTACTTTATTTTCTTTCGTTCACGTGCAAGTCCAATGAAAAAGACTCTGTCGAAGACGAAGTCCTGATAACTAGATTAAGAATAGAATCATCAAAAAGGTCACGACAGAATGCGCATTCTTGTGTATGAAATCTTGTATTATATTTTCAGTGTGCATGTTTGTATTTTTTTGTGTTGTTTATGTATTTTGTGTTGTTATGTTTCGCAAGTCGTAGGGGAACATTGTATTTGTTTTTGGTATATGAGGAAAAGATCCGACATTAAACATATGAGCATCCCATATGGCTCATAATTGCCTTAGATCCATGTGTTGTTATTTAATAGTTGTGTAAAATTTGACCCAGGCACGAACGAAACGGGCCCTACCTCAAGTCCGTATGGAATGAGCGCGCGAACCACGACCAGGTAGGATGTAATAGTGATACGAGCTAGCAGAGGTACGGGCAACTGACAAGCAAAGGCATTGTGGCACCCAATTGTAAATTAGAGCTAGGGCAGGGCAAAAATAGTTCACGTGACAGGTGAACAGAGAAAAGTATAAATAGTTAGGTTATTGTGCTCGCCGTGTGGGGGCGTAATTTACGAAGGTAGTCATGAGAATAATCAGTTGCACTATCAATATTAATAACATTTTTAAATTTATGCAGCATATAAACCACCTAATAAAACATTTCCGGACGCAATTTATAACGTTTTTCAAAACACAATTTATTTATTACTTGGTGATTTCAAATCTTTTTTTAAAAATTTATTTATTGAGTGATTGGAGATTACACAGATCAGTGCTAAATTACTATTTCATGTGCATTTGCTGGCTTACATTGTAACTTATACTAAGCTTAACACTAAAAACTTAAAACTAAACTACCTTACTAGAGGTGTAGGAAACTACAAGAGCCCCTACTATGAACAATTAGTAGAGAAAATGTTCAAGAACGCTTTGGAAGGAAATCTATTCTTAATTCTAGTAGGGAAGTCATTTATAGTGGCCAGGTTGTAGGGGACGACTCGGTTTATTGTACTTAAGTTGGAGTAAAAATTATTGGAAAGATGGTCAATATGTTTGATGATCGGTGATATATTCAGTTCTTTATGAAGTTGGGCGTTAGAGATGAACCGTGGGGCATGTGTTGCTAATCTGAGGAATCTATTTTGTACGATTTGAAGTTGATTAATGTTCGAAATAGATGCATTGGTCCAGATGGGACATGCGTAGAGCATTAATGATCTGACGATTGCTTTATAAATTGTAATGGCATTTGTTAGGGATAGCCGACTTTTGGAGTTGATAAGGAATTTTAGTTGAGCTATTTTTATTTTTGCTTGTTGTTGTTTTAGTGTTATGTGTGTTTTCCAGTAGAGTCTTGTGTCGAAGTTCATCCCGAGGTATTTTACTGATTGGTTTTGTGGTGTCCATGGAATTGTGTGTTTATTAATGTGTAGTGGTGGTGGGTGAGAAAATGGTCTTAGTGAGAATATTTTGGCAGTTGATTCAGTTGGGTTGAGTTTGATTTTCCACAATGTTGACCACTGGTCTATTTCATTTAGGTGATTTTGTATCCTATCGGTAATGGTCTTAAGTGAGTGGCTGGATTTGTAGATTGCGGTATCGTCGGCGAATTGTGCTAAATGGGTGTGTATTGTAGTGGGTATGTCAGCTGTGTATATGTTGAATAGTGTGGGTGAGAGTGGTGAACCTTGTGGAAGGCCTGCTATTATTTTTAGGGGGTTGGAGATGTGATTTTCTAAGGAAACTGTAAAGGGTCTATCAGTTAGAAAACTTTTGATGAAGTTTACTAAGTAGATTGGTGTTCCTATTGTTCGGAGTTTGTATAATAGTCCTTCGTGCCATACTCGATCAAACGCCTGTGAAATGTCAAGAAATGAAACTATTGGGTGATGTTTGTTTTGAAACGCTGTGTGGATATTTTCTGAGAGTCTGAGTAGTTGGTGTGCAGTTGATACATGACTTATAAAGCCAAACTGGTGTAATGGAATAATTTGGGTTGATTGAAGGTAGCTATTTAACCTTTTTAGAATTAGTTTCTCGAGAATTTTTGAAAGTGTGGTTAGTAAACTTATCGGTCTGTAGTTTTCTACACTGCTATGATTTTTATATGGTTTTGGAATGGGTATTATGATTGAGTTTTTCCATACTATAGGGTAATATCCAATTCTTATTATTGAGTTATATATGTTGTTTATATAGGCTATAGTTGAAGATGGGAGGTTTTTTAGGATCTTATTAGTGATTTTATCATGACCAGGGGCTTTTTTGTGTGGAAGTTTTTTAATTATGTTTTTCACTTCATTTGGGGATATGAATTTTATCCTCTGTGGT
Organism: Teleogryllus occipitalis; assembly: GCA_011170035.1. Lineage (NCBI taxonomy): Eukaryota > Metazoa > Arthropoda > Insecta > Orthoptera > Gryllidae > Teleogryllus > Teleogryllus occipitalis. The sequence goes on from BLKR01000380.1 coordinate 80,216, forward strand.
ACATCATAGTTTGGGGCTGAAACTGTTTGTAGTATCATCGCATGATCGGAATGAGTTGGTGTGTTGTTGAGCGTGAATGTTGTTTCAAAATGATTGGCCAATGCTTCGGCTTTGTCAAAAGGGGCGAATTTTTTCCCCATCCGGGTATTTAGAGGTGGGATGCTATTTTTGTTTTTTAGGATTTTTTTAGTGAACTGCCAGAGAGAATTATTGGTTGTGCTTAATGATTTTATTAGTTTGTTGTAGGTTGAGCTATGAAAGTCGTTTATTGCTTTTTTTGTTATTGAATTTAAAAGGTTCAATTCTTTCTTTAAGTGTGAGTTTCTGAGTTTGGTCCATAACCTTCTGGTTCTGTTTCTAGTGTTGATTATTGTTAGTATTTTTTCTGGCAGTAATTTGTTAAGCGTTCTGTGAGTGATGTGGGGTCTATTGGGTTGTAGATATTTAATAGTGTTGGTAATTATATCGTGTAAGTATGAAATTTCCCTTTCTATTTCTAATGGGGTGTTAAGATTTTTAAAATTGGGGGTTTTATTTGTTATTATTTTCCTGAATTCCTTCCAGTTTATGTTGTTCGTGTTTAATGTGTGGGTAGGTGGGGGTGGGGGTGGGAGCGGGGTATGTGTAGAGATGATGATTGGTAAGTGGTCGGAATCCAGTTCAAATAGTGGTGTTGAGTAGTATGTGTTTTGTGTATTCGTAATTGCGATATCCAAAATGTCTGGATGTTTATTCGTGTCGTATGGATAATATGTTGGTTCTGTTGGGATTAAGGTTTTTAAATTTAGGTCAGTTATTAGTTTTAATAAGTGCCTGTCGGCATTATTTGTAATTCTACAGCCCCAACTGATGTTTTTTGCGTTTAAATCTCCAATGAGAATGGTGGGGGTGTTCAGTTGAAATAAAGATTCTATACTTGTGACTTCTATTTTTATGTGTGGTGATTTGTATGCTGCTATTACTGTTATAAGTCTATTATTTAATGGGAATTTGATTGCTGTTGTTTCTAAACCAGGCGTATTAGGGAGGTTCACTTGAATATATGGGAGAGATTTTTCGATAAGTATTAAGACTCCTCCTCCATTACTGTTAGGTCTGTCGGCTCTGATTGTATTATAACCTGGTATGTTGAATACTTTGTTGATTTTCAGATGGGTTTCGGTTATGCAGGCTATTTTGATTTGTTTAGCTTTTAGGAAATAGTTAAGTTCGTTTCTTTTATTGGTTATGCCATTTGCATTCCAGTTTAGTAGATTTATATTGCTAAGGTGTTGTACTGCTATTGTTATTATTAAAATACGCTGAGAATGAATTTTGTATGTTGCTTATGATTGATGGAATAATAGTATTTATTATATTGATTATATAGGCTGTGATTGAATTAATTAGTGAGTGCATAAATGAATTATTACTTTGATTAGGAATATGATGAGTTGATTGCCCGGGGTTATGATTGAAATGGGTGTTTGGATTTGCTCTAGGCGGATTGTTCATATAAGTGAAATTTGGAATTTGATTGTTTGATTGGAGAGTTGGGAAGTTGTCGGTAGAGAATCGGGGTGCAGGAGGCCTGCCAACGTTTGATTTAGTTTTGAGATTCCTTGCATGTGCATTTGTTGGGGGGGATTCTATAAGTTTCTTGTAGAAGGGACATTCCTCAGTTCGAGTATCTCCGCGGTGGGGGCCCTTGCAGTTCTTACAAATCAGTACTTGTTCCCGCTGGGGACAATTTACTGAGTAGTGATTTTCAGCACAGTAAATACACGCGATTGTGTGGTTACAGTTATTTTTAGTGTGTCCAAAGTCCAGGCAGCGCAGACATTGAACAGGGCCTTTGTTTTTTCGTCTTTGTTCAGGTTTAACACTCAAATTACAAATTTGTTTAATTTGAAGCACTGATTCAATACTGTGTCGACCGTCAAATTCCGCGGCAACAACAGGTATGGGGAAGTTGTTTTTATACAGTCGGGTGACACTAATTAATGATGAACACTTTTCCTTCAAGTCTTCGTATATTTCTTCTTGGGTTATTGATGTATGTAGGTTTTTAAACACTATAGAAAACTTCTTGTTAGCGGGGTCCTTATACGTGTGAAATCTCCTACTGGTATTGATTAAATATTTGATAGCCTTTCTGAAATCGGCAATGGTTCTGAACATTATTTTGATTCGGTTGTTTTTAATATCTGATGTGAACTGATTAGTTATTTTAGATTTTATTTCCCTGTTGAATTCAGAAATGCTTTCTATATCGTTAACATAGATCGGAGGAATTTTGACATTTTAGTTTTCTTGATTCGAAATGTCGTTAATGTAGGTGAACCTTGGTTCATTAATTAGTTTCTCTAGTGGTGCGTATCTGTTTCCAGTCGGCACTGAATAGACATAGTCTGTGTTATTTGGTGATTTTTTGTTCGGTAATGATTCATCACTGGTATCGTTAAAACTTCTTTTACCACTGTTGTTTGTGAGTTTTGCATTGCTGCTACAGTTACCGGGGGGCACTCGGGTATTTTGGCCAAGGGCGAGGCCGCTGTCTAAGTCATAGTTACTAACCTCGGGTATGCCATTACCGGCATTGATTTCGAGTGGTATTTCAGTTCCCTGTTGATAGCCTCCGCTTGCCACGATATGGCCGGACGCAGTAAGCTGCTGGTCACGGATTCTTTGCTGTTCTTCCGATTCTAGATGGTCCTCTTCATGAGACTGCGTTGGGCTGGGGGATGTGTCCATGGCGTTCGTGCCGTACACGGTCGCCATGGCCTCGGCGATGCACTGGCCTAAGCCAGGGCTGGGCGGCGCTGCACTGCCACTAGTTATTGGATAAATTAGATTTGCTTTGTGCGGCGCACTGTACACAACACTTCACACTGGCACTAATACTTTAGAACTGTAAATTGAGCAGACTTAACGAAAAAGTATTTCACTTTCGCTGATGCTGAGCAGAGCGGAGCGCGATGTGTACCCTACCGCTGCTCGGAGCGAACTGCGAAAGCAGTAAAGATGAAGAAAGATGAAAGATGAAGAAAGATGAAAAAATCGCACAAAATATCCCAGTGTATAAAATATAAATATCTATTTCTATTGAATATTTATTTATTTATTTATTTACGTCAAAAAACAGTTAAAAACTGCGTATGACGGGCTATGGGGAAAAGTGAATTGTGTGCACATTTTCAAAATTCTGTGATCTCTACACTAAATCATATACTACTTAAGTTTTGAATTTTGAAAGGGAGAAAAAAAACCAAAAAAACTCCCATGTAATAAAATCGATTTTCAAGGATAAATAAGCAATAAATTTTGAATTTTGAAAGGGAGAAAAAAAAACAAAAAAACTCCCATGTAATAAAATCGATTTTCAAGGATAAATAAGCAATAAATTTTGAATTTTGAAAGGAGAAAAAAAACAAAAAAACTCCCATGTAATAAAATCTATTTTCAAGGATAAATAAGCAATAAATTTTGGCTCTTATTACTTCCTGCCGCGACAACGTGGAAACGATAATTTGAATAATTGTATTTCCCACTGAATTCTAGAAAACGTGCACAGAAAAAGAAGTTACATTTATGTCCAGAAGCAAAACAAGGGGCCATCTCAGCATTTGCTCAATGGATCAGGGAAACTGGACGAAAAACCGACGAAAAACGTTACACACAATAACACTGAAATACATGCTCCCTCCTTTCCCACATACTATTCTTCCCATGGTAATATTGTTCCCGACATTCTTGACATTATCATATCAAAAAGTTTCCACTTTCCAATTTTTCAAACACCTATTCCGGAATTAGATTCTGACCATCTTCCGGTAATAATATCTTTTTAATCTCAATTGCAACAGACTCACTCAACACCAAATAATATAAATATCGATAGGAAAGTTATAGAAAATTTCTGAATGATAATTATAAATTCCCAAAACACTTAAACACTATTCAAAAAATTGATAATGAAATAGAAATATTTACAAAGACATTAAGACTTTCTTATCAAAAATCAACTTTCATAAATTGTTCATTTCAGGTCGACAACAATTACTTAATCAAATAAAAACATAACTTACGAAGATTTTGGCAAGAAACACGTAGACCCGACATCAAACGTAAAATAAATAATCACGAACAATTAAATCTCTTATAATGAATTAGAAAAGTATTAAAATTACTTAGAATAAATTCACCTAAACAATAGATCAATGAGGTCTACTGTCAAAAAACCGACTAAATCATTTACTCCCATCCCATCACTTAAATTAGGCACACAGTGTGCATATTCAGACTCTGATAAATCTAAGATTATAGCTGATTAATTAGAATACTCATTTATTAATAACTCAATAATTACCCAAGATTTTATTGATAAGATCGAAAGACATTTATTCTCATCTAATTTTACAATTCCTTCAAAAATTAAATTTATCTCCCCCCAAGAAGTCCTAAAGATAACAAAAATTCTAAGATTTCATAAAGTCCTAGGATATGATACTATTTCAAATAAAATGCGTAAGGAATTGAATCTACCGATTTTAGCCAAATTAACTAACATCTTTAACTCCATGCTCCGAATATCGTAATTCCCCAAAGCATGGAAATTAGCATATATGCTTCCCATATGCATACCTGGAAAAGACCGACACTCCCCTATCGGCCAATTACTTTATTATCTTCAGTATCCAAAATATTTGCAAAATTGTTATTGAAACGATTAAATGAGTATATTCACTCAATACAAGCTTTTCCACATTATCAATTTGGCTTTAGAACTCACTACACAACAACCCATCAGTTACTTAGGGTTACGGAGCTACTTGCAAATGGTTTTCATATTAAAGAACACACTATTGGTATGTCTCTTGGCATTTCTAAATCATTTGATAAAGTATGGCATAAAGGTCTTTCTCTACAAGCTACAAGATATTGGCACCCTGTTATATCAATTCAATCTATTAAAAAACTTTCTTACTGGCCGTGTTTTTGTTGTTAAAATTCATACATCTCTTTCTTCAGAACGACCAATAGCATCAGGGATGCCTCAAGGATCTACACTTTCTCCTTTGCTTTTTAACATATATACGTCTGACAGTCCTTCTTCGCCATTTACTACACTTGCCCTTTATGCTGATGTGCACTGCTTTATTCTCAACTCACAAAAAACCCTAATTGCTACAAATACTTTACAAATTGCAATACAAAAATATGTGAAATGGACAAAAAATTGGAGGATTGTAGTAAACCCTTCTAAAACTCAAGCCAAAATCTTTACACTTTGTAGACCAACAAATCCTCCCCCATTAATAATAAATAACACAAATGTACCCTGGATGGAAAATAATCTTCTAGATAAATATTTAGATTTATATATAGATAGAAGATTGACATGGAAACACCGTATTCAAAACTTCTCCAATGTGACTTACCACAAAAGTTCTAAATTATATCCTTTATTAAATCATCACTTTAAATTACTCGTTGACTGCGGCTTGCTATTATATAAATCAATAATTTGTCCATCCCTAACATATGCATGCCCTATTTGGTGCAATGTTTCTACAACACAAATAAAATACAAACAATACAAAACAAAGTTTTACGACAATTACTAAAAGCTGAATGGTTTATTTCCAACAAACAAATTCACTGTGAACTTCAAATAGAAAAAATAAAAAAAATTATCAATCTTCAAACCGATAAATTTTTTAAAACTTTACCTTCTGCTCCCGCTTCTCAACACTACGAACTAGGTTTAAATTATAATTCTTCTCGCATTAAATCACGTTTTTTGAAATATATTTTCCACCCCCCCTTAAATTCAAACAGTAACACACACACACATACATATAACTATTTTTTTCAACAGATTGTACATACCAAAAATGACGGACATTTTTGTTTAGGCAAATAAAGGTCAAAATATTACAAAAGACGTGGGTTTCTATGGTGCAGATATGCAGAGGGTACACCATAGCAACGCGAAAAAAACAAGAGAGAGATAAACACAGCGACCTTGGAAGGGTGGATCAGATTGGGAATTAGGGCATTCCGACTCGTGTCGTGGTGGTGAGCGGATCGCTTGTGCGGTTTTTCCTGAGGTTAATTATCAAATCGCGACTGTGATCTTTCTTGAGAGTGAACATTGAACTTGAACGTAGAATATTTCCGCATTAGGTTGCAACTGGAACTTGTAAAATTCACGTGTTGTACCATTGCAAACTCGGACATGTAATATTTTCATGAGTGAACTGGAAAGAGAACTTAGAATATTTTTGCGGTGAAGTTACAAGACTCGACTTAGAAGTTTTACCAGTGAATTGTGAATTGCCAGATTAGGTGATAGAAAATAATATTAAAAGGATATTATTCCGACTTGGAAAAGGTAATCAATTTGAAATAGGTGCCCATCTGAGGCGCAAGACAAGAAGTATTGGCAGTGTTGGTGAAGTGGTTGGAGGAAGTTTCTACATGGTCGCTGATCGTCGTGAACTTCAACAAGAAGGAAGATTGTTCTACTCTACGCGGCGACATCGAGCGACGTGCGCACGAAGAGGCAAGAAAGGATAAAAGGTTCTGTATCGCTGTTGCAATAACGGGAAAAAATGGTCATGACCTGACGATAAATTGTAATAATCGATAATAGTTAACAACTTTTAGCATTTATAATAAATTATAATTCATAGTTTGAAAGAAAGCTGATTCTCATTTGCCCTTACGTGCAATCCTTGAGTAGATATTTTAGAATTATTTTCAGATTCCTCGCCACTCCGTATGGATGGCAGATTGAATAATTGGTCGCGGAGTAAGTAGCATCTATTATTTCATAAGAACACGTCGACCGAGCTATTGGGATTTACATTTATTTGAAATATATCTGAAGACAGTAATAGATAATCAGGAACTCAAGTGTAACCTTTTCCTAGCGCCCAAATTATTTAATTCGGAAAATTACAAATTCGGAAATTGTTACGATTTACAATTAATAGTAGTAATTAATAAGACGTTTCAATATTATTTAATTTAAAATATATATATTTTATATTTATTAGTTATTCAACTAATGAATAAGGTAAAAAATGTCATACCTAGTAAGTTGATGTTTCCTCCTGTTTGTACCTGATGTACCTGTGTTTTGTTTATATTGTAACTCCGACGGTTGGTCGCACCTACCTGGGTCGTGTTGCCGGCTAGCTCAGGAGGCGAGTAGAGCCTGAAATTTGGATGGTGGACGGACGTGGCTACGTGATAGAGGTCAATTGAAAGAAAATTTAAAGAAAAAATAAATTTAATGAGAAATTTAAAAAAAACGAAAAATTAGTTGAAATAATTTGTTATAATTATCTGAGCTCAGTTTCAAACCCTTGCTTTTTATCATGCAGTCTTAAAACTAATACAATTAAATCTTATGATTATTGCTTGGAACAAATAAAGGAAAAATTTAACAGAGATGCGCTTACAAAATTACAAGAAAAGGGCCAATGCGCGGCCAGCATCTTCTGAATATTGAATATAGTCCAGGTAAGCCTGAAGGGCGTGATAAATGTTCGTCTTGTTTGTCGGAGCTCGACAAATAACTAAAATCACCATGTGCGGCAGAGGAACTCGCTGGGGTGAACGGCCTCCAAACAAGCAAAACAGCTGGGCTCCTTTTCTTCTGGGCAGCACGTCCCTTGGGTGACGGAGAAGGGTTCCTTCCCATTCAGGAGAGCAAAACCACGTCTGCGGCAGCGGTGACGACGTTATCGGTGACGATACTTTGTAAGTCCGAACGTCAGAATAAAACACGATACTCGTCGGGAGAATTATCACCGACTTCACTAATTATCGTAGTCGCGTAACTTGCGACAATTGGCGCGGGCCTAAACGAGCAGAGATAAAAAAGAATAACAAAATTGAATAAAGTTCCTTTTCATCTACCGAACACTCGGTGTGTTAATAACACCTCTGCGCTTTTATCGCGCTAATTCGCGCTACCCCAGCGCCCACACACTTCTACCTCACGCGGCTCTGTGCGGCCCTTCCGTCCGGCGACCTGAACGTTTCTGACCTGCACGACTAGCGCCTCCGCGCTTCTGATTATCCTCCTCTCTTCACGGCGCCAACACACTTCTTGCCCCCCCCCCATTTACACGAATGTTCTAGAACTTTCTGCTGAATTTTTAGAAGGCGTGACGTTACTGGGTGAAAGTTACTACGCCGTACATGATTTTATACCAATCAGATTACGCGTTTCTCAAGTAATTTGATGGAATTTTCCAGAGACAGCCGAAAGCGCTCTTTCTCGCTCACTTCCTATAAACAAACCTGGGCGGTCTTCTGAAATTCCTCCGAGCAGCGTGGTCGATGGTCCCCTGGGGCGATCCCAAGGCGTGTGTAACAAACATTGTGCCCCTCGCTCCTCCGAGGCGACGCCAATAAGTCGCGTTTGCAGCTGCGTGGAGCTAATTGACCCTTCACTGCCTACGGGAGGCGCACCAGGTTGCAACACACACACTGCCGAGAAGTTATTACAAAATAAATGTGTTTATTTCCGAATCTGATATTTGGTTACGTCACAATATACTTTGTTATTAAATTTAAGATACATATTATTTAGTAATAATTTAATAGCTAATATAATTTCATTCTTAGATATGTCAAATTTTAAGTGTGATTTCTAAAATTCTCGTTAAAGAATTTACAATAATTTAATGTGGTATACTAGGATAGATATGAACAATATCTTGTAATATTAATCTATCATGAGTTGTGATTTCAATCTTTTTAATTTCATCTACGACTTGAGAGTTTTTTGCTGTGAAAGGGTAATCTTTAATCAAATGTCTTAATTATTGATGTAAGAAATTTTGAAAATAAATATTCAGGGGTATCTATTCTACATACGACTGGACGAACAGGACAATCTTTTTTGAGTGTCTTAATACAAACCTGGAATACCCATAGCATGTCATACGCAGTTTTTAAATGTTTTTTGACGTAAAATAAATAAATAAATAAATAAATAAATAAATAAATAAATAAATAAATAAATAAAACCATTATCTCGAGATATGTTTGGTGTTGTCGGATATATAATGTTATAAGTTTTTTGGTCTATAAATTTTTCTTTTCCAATTTTTAATAATTTGCTGGATTTTCTTTAAAAATATTCTTGATGGATCTTTTCGAAGTAATGTATAAATATCACCATTTATAAAATTATGTTCAACCTGATGGTTGTAATTTACAGAGCCTATTACCACTACGGAACTCCCTTTGTATGCGGGAACAATTAATACGTTAGGATTATTCTTTAAAGTTGTTTGGTTTGTTTATTTTTTTTTAATTATATCTGGTTGACTCTTAGAGAGTTTGATCGGTGTTAAAATAAATTTGGAAAGTTTACTAATCATTGTGTTGCGAGCTGTGTCGCGTAATTATTGAGGAATTTTATATGTTGTCGATTTAAAATCATAAATTGTCTTTATAATAATTTGTTTCTTATCTGTTTCTGTGCTAGCAAACGAGAAATTAGGATCCCAGGATAAAACTTCTTTTACCTCATTCTGACAATTCTGATATTCTGCAATCTGACATTTAGGTAGATTAATAAATTTATCAGTAAATGCATGGTCATAATTTGAATTTTAGTGTTTGGAAATTTATTTTTATTTTTAATTAATTTTAGAAACTTGTTTTGTTGTGTCTGATTATCTAAATGAAATACTTTTTGTATTCTAGATGTTCGATAAGTGAAAAAAGTGCATAAAGGCTGCGATGAAATATTAAACTTCATTTGCTGTTGTAAATATATAATAAATATTAAAAAAATGAAGTGTTTTTATTTTACTTAGTCATTTTCACCTAAGTGTCATTGGACTTTGAAAGTACAAAAGACCTACGAATGATAATCTCTTGATTTCATGATTATTTTCAATAATTTTGAATGAAATCAGAATGTCAGTTTATCCTGAATTAATTTACTTCATGTAAAAATCTCAAAATAAATATTTCAGGAAGTAGTTATCTTTAATTAGATGTAAGTAAACAATCGAAAATCATACAAAACCGCAATTCGTCTTAAAACAAAGGGGAAAACAGACACTATTATCTTTGAGGTTCTGAACACTAATACTTGGATATAAACTTTCATTAAGATATTTTTATGGTAAAATATTATTATAAAATGTAGACGTTTTGTCGAAAAACTGGTCTCTACATATCAAACTACTGGTAACAAGAAATATAATTTTTATTCTAGAATATTATACTTTTAATGATTATTTGTTCTAATTATTTTATGACGAAAGTCGGTACTGTTAGAATTGCTGGAAGTAATGAAATTTTTTGCGACCTACAAAGTCCTGTCAACAACGGACAATACGCGACGGCGTCTTCCTTGAACTATAATTTTGAAGACAGGTGTTTTTCTTAATGGAACCTGTTTTTCAAAGACATCTTCATACAAAATCAGGTACAATTTTCCGAAAATGTGAACAATGTTTGCGAAATTTTGTATCAAGTAAAGGGAAGTAAAAAAAATTCTTAAAAACAGCTCAAAATTATTTCTTTAAAGTTTTGTCGAATAGAGTAAAGTAAGGTTATAAAAATCGCGCAAGTTTCACTTCTCGGTGGACTCTGCAGTTCTGAAAATTACGAACGTTAAAATAGAAAAGCTACATTATTGATAATATATTTTTGCGTTATGAAATATGTTCAAAATAATTATATCGTAAAATAAGATCATGTACGATTTTTGAAAATATGAAGAGTTGTCGCAAACTTTGTTTAAAGATGACAAAATTTAATGCTTTTCGAAAGTGTTTTATACCTTTAATATTGAAGTTAGAAATTTATTCCTCAATGCAATATATTTCTTGATAATAGATCCTTATAACATTCCTTGTACAGGTTTTTGATATATGACGATACAAACGAAAAGAAATTCTACTAAAAGAACGAAAATTGTCATAGCTCCTCAACAGAAGGTCGTAGCTCTGTAATAAAGTATTCGTACTGTTATACAAAACTGTTTTAAAATCTACATGGACGTACGGTATAGAATTAAGGGGTTGTGCCAGTGAATCCAACATTGATATTCTCAGAAGATTTAAAACAAACACATTAAGAAAGTTATCCGGAGCCCCGTGGTTCCTCTGTAATAAAAAAACTTATTAGGACCTAAAAATCTCAACTATTGCAAACGTCATTACGAAATGAAGTGAGGAATAAATGAAGAAACTAAATAGCAAGCCATATATCAATTAATCTACTGGACAATAGTGAGCACATAATATTGACTGAAACGTGAGCACATATTAGAACAACCCAACCGCTACTTTAATCACTAATTAAACAAAACCACTCAAAATGTAACCAGTAAGTATATATAATTTTATTTGGCAAATTCAAACCATTTACTAAATGTTAAAGAACACATAGTAAATTGAACAGATGTGAAATAAAGAAATCCTTTCCTCCAGCGTACAAAATATGGCGTGTGTCCGATTATCATTAAAACTGCAGATCGATTATCATGAATAATGCAGATACAAAGTTCCCACGTTTCTTTTGCTGAAAATACCTTCACGAGATAGCTGAAGAGTTAGTAAGATACAGTTTGCAATATTGTAATACGAATTTTACATAACCGTTTCAGATAAAACGAGAAAGTATTTGCCGTTATAGTTTTTTGGAAAATAGATCTATTGGTAGTTTACTTGTAATTGGGATCGGAGCTCAATTCATATCAGGTTGTAATAATAGAATAAGTCCACGACTCAGCGGTTTGAAATTCCCAGAAATTACTTCTCGTTTTTAGGTGACAATGTATCGCGCTGTATCAAGCGCAATTTTCACCGTTCAATTTGCGGTGATATATTGGCTCTAAAATAATTTATTTTCGCACGTGAAGCACTATGATTGGTTATAAGTTCTACAAGAGAAGGGTTAGATGTGTTGGTAGGGAGAGAAATTGCAATATATTACGTAATTACGTAACAATATATTACAAAAAAGTACTGCGGTTGTGACTCTGCTCCTTATTTGATGTAATGAAAAATGAGTAATGTAAATGTGAACATTCTGCAGCACCTAAAATATTAATTTTTTTACATTATCGAACTTCATGAAACTTCATTAGTGTTGCAATCTCGTTTACTCCTGAAATTTTCGTTTTTTTTACTTCGATGTAGAAACCTATCTCATCACATGTAATATCGCGGTGAAAAGTAAATGCTGCGTAAAGAATCACATTCTGATCTACATATTCGATAGTCCATGCAACTTTCAAAGACAAAAAATACGTGTTAGTAAAATAGGGTTAGTATTTCATTTTATTTTCCGACATACATTAATGCGTTTGGATTGATTAATATTTGTGAGTCTCTGCTATTGTAATTTATTAAAATCCCACGTACTATTTTATTCCTTCGGAATGATATTTAAATTAGTTTTTTGTTGAACTGTAAAGGTAATAATGAATGTAGTTTGTTAATTAAGTGAATTAAAATCTCATTATCATTAATTAATTTCTCAGTGTGAGTGAAGTGTGTTAGTGGTATGTGTCGCTTTCGATCTGGGTGAAGACTCCGGCCCCGGCTCGGTAACAGGGTCGCAAGATGGAGCAAGGGCAGCCGTGCAACGAAAACGACGTCGAAGTGCATCTGGCTGAATACCTTCAACAACATCAGTTAAATGAGCAATATCAGCGGCAAATAGAAAAATTGCAGCAGGAGCTCCAAGAATCCCAGCTTAAGGTACAACGCTTTGAACAATTGATGCAATATTCCACCACTCATTCACCACAAGTTGGAGATACCGAAATGCTACAACCACCTGGCACGGAGAGCAGCGTAATGTCTACGAAACCAGGTACAGTGCAATTCCGATCCCTTACCAGAATGGCAAGTTGTTCGCTCTGCTAAGCGTAAGCGCCGAAACAGTGGTGGCATAGCAACTGCTCTGCAAGTCTCCAATACGAGTGAGATAAAACAAAGTAACAGGTTCGAAGCGTTACAAAGCGCTGAAAACAACTCCAACAGCACTGAAGAATTACAGCAAGTAAACGGTACGACTGAAAATACCCCTCAAACAAAACCACCACCTATATTTATCCCAAATGTCATAAATGTGCCCTCGTTCACACAATCTCTACGAGAAGGCATCGAAGAAAATACATTTACGCACAAAATGTATAACAATGAAGTGAAAGTCAACCCAGAGACAATAGAAAGCTACAGAGCAATCATAAAAATTTTAAATGAAAAAAAGGCAATGTACCACACGTATCAATTAAAAAAAGAGAGAGCATTTCGTGTAGTCCTCAGGCATGTACATTCATCTGTTGAAACAGAGAGCATTAAAAATGAACTAGAGGAATTAGGTCATCAAGTCAGAAATATTCACAACATTCGTCACAGAGTGACAAAAAACCCAACATGCCTCTTCTATGTTGACTTAGAACCACAACGGAACAATGCAGATATCTACAAAATTACTAAACTAATGCACGCCCAAGTCGAATTCGAACCACCTTATAAAAAATTGAAGAGAGAAATTGTGCAGTGCTACAGATGCCAACAGTACAACCACAGTCGTGCATACTGCAAACGACATCCTAGATGTATGAAGTGTTGAGAAGAACATCTCACTGAAATGTGCAAGAAAGATATCCATACAAAACCAAAATGTGCACTTTGCGACGAGGGTCATCCAGCAAACTACAAAGGCTGTAGGGTCTACCAAGAACTTACCAAAAGATCGTACCCAACAAGTGATCGACGGAAAATCCACACAAGTAATACTATGCAAGGCCAATACAAGCCAGATACGGATGAATATCCTGGATTAAAAACTTACCCAGAAAGCAACTTGGAAACCTCACGTATATATTATACTCACACCCGAATAAAAAATGCTCAATCGTACGCCCGCGCAGTAACCAACCAGCAGACATCGGAAATGTAATACAAGAATCGTTTTCAAGATTTGAAAAAATAGTAAAATAACAAGCAGAGCAGATAAGTTCAGTTCTAAATTTACTCACGATTATTACTCTAAAATAAATTGAATCTTTACAAGTCATTATGGCATTACAAGTTAGCAACATGGAATGCAAATGGCCTCTTACAGCACAAACAAGAATTAATTTTATTTCTACAGAATTATAAAAGTGACATCATGCAAATTAGCGAAACTCATTTTACCAAGAGGTCGTATTTCTCAATCCCCGGATACGTGACCTATAATACACAACACCCGGATGGCACTGCTCACGGAGGAACTGCCATTATTCTACGGAACAAAATTAAACATCATGAACTAAAAGAATACAACTATGAATACATACAGGCAACTCCTGTCCAACTTCAAGATCTATGCGGGCCATTGAACATAACAGCAGTATACTGTCCACCTAGGCATAATGTATCAGAGGCAATGTATGAAGCATTCTTCAACAATGTTGGATCAAGATTCATTGTTGGTGGCGACTGCAATGCAAAACATGTGCATTGGGGCTCAAGACAAAATACACCAAAAGGAAGACCCCTATATAACTGTGTTCTTAGAAATAATCTTACGGTAGTGTCTACTGGAGAACCGACTTACTGGCCCGCTGACAGAAGTAAAATACCGGACCTTTTGGCTTTCTACATTACTAAAGGTATTTCACTAGACAAAATCTGTATAGAACCAAATTACGACATGATGTCAGAACACTCCCCTGTAATTCTGACCATAAACTCAGAAGTGTTACATCGTCCCTCGCCGCCAAGACTCTACAACAAATTCACAGACTGGAACAAATTTCGTGAAATTTTGGATAGCATTTCACTAGCAAATGTTCCTCTGAGAAACTCAGAAGATATTGAAGAAGCCACTGAATACTTGACAACATGTATTCAACACGCCGCATGGGATTCAACACCTCAAACTGTTCAAAGCAATCAATCGACAATACCTATAAACGTTAGAGAAAAACTCAGAGAGAAACGGCGATTGCGACGTATCTGGATGACAACCAGGCACCCTGAAGACAGAGCCAATCTAAAAAGAGCCTCCAGGCAGCTGAAGCAGCTATTGATAAGATATCGAAATGAATCTTTTGCACAATATGTACAGTCCCTAACAGCAACCGCAGCAACAAATTATTCGATCTGGAGAGCTACTAAGAAAAATAAACGTCCACAAATTCAAATACATCCAATAAGAAAGAAAGATGGAATCTGGGCAAGAAGTGCAACAGAGAAGATTAAACGACTTGCAGAACATTTCTCTTCGGTATTTGAACCAGTAACTCCACGGAACAATGCAGATGAGGAAGAAGTGCTTCGATATAATGACGCTCCTTGTCAATTATCACTTCCAAAGCAATCTTTTTCCACCAATGAAGTTAGAAAAACTATTCCGCGCTTTATAAATCCAAATAAAAGCCCAGGTTATGATCTAATCACAGGCAAAGTCATGCAGGAATTATCACTGACTGTTATAGAATTTATCACCTCGCTTTTCAATGCAATTCTCCGATGCAATCATTTCCCAGGACAATGGAAGATAGCTCAGATCATAGCAATACCAAAGCCAGGCAAATCACCCAACGATGTAGCATCTTATCACCCAATAAGCTTGCTTCCAATTTTATCAAAGGTTTTTGAAAAAAATCCTACTCCAACGTTTAAAACATCTAGTTCAAGAAATAATTCCAGAACATCAGTTTGGATTTAGAGAACAACACTCAATAATCGAACAAGCGCACAGAGTTGTTGAAGTTATTACTCAATGCCTCGAAAGAAAAAAGCTACTGTGCAGCTGTGTTTCTTGATATACAACAAGCATTCGACGAAGAATGGCACGAAGGACTTCTGTATAAAATTAAATCCACTTTGCCCCATCTGCACTACCTTTTGATGAAATCATACCTATCTAATTGCTACTTCCAGATTAAACAACAAGAAGAACTATCATCCTTCCATCTTATTAAATCAGGAGTCCCTCAAGGCAGTGTACTTGGTCCCACTTTGTACCTTATATGATCTGCCTATGAATGCAAATGCTCGTACTACTTCGGCGACGTTCGCGGACGACACAGCAATTCTTGCAGGGCACGAAGACCCACAACTAGCTTCATTAAATCTGCAAAACACCTGAACCAACTAGAGCACTGGTCACAAAGATGGCAAATACAAGCGATCGCCTCCAAATCTAAAAACATCATATTTACCCTTTGCAAAAATGTGTCCTGAAGTCCAGTTAAACAATGTTGAGCTAGCACAAGTATCCTGTGTTGAATACTTAGGATTTCACATGGACAAAAGGTTAACATGGAGGAATCACATATCCGCAAAGAAAACGAAGCAAAATTAGATTCTCCCAATTATCATGGCTCATCAACCGCCACTCAAGTCTTTCCTTAAATAATAAAGTACTTCTCTACAAGGCAATCATCTGGCCAATTTGGAGCTACGGAATACAACTATGGGGATCTGCCCGCAAATCGAACATAGAGACACTTAGAAGGTTCGAGTCAAAATGTATTCGAAGTTTAGCCAATGCACCATGGTACGTGACAAATGACACACTACATCGAGACCTTAAGATACCAACAATATATGAAGAAATCACCCAACGTAGCACTACCTACCAAGAACGGTTAATCAAACATCCAAATCCATCAGCCATAAATTTACTGCACAATAGTGAGGAAGAACACCGACTCAAAAGATATATTATGGAACTGCCCTTCCGTTTCGAACAACCTTCCTGAAGAATATTTCTAGATTATAGTTTCTAATTGCTATCATAATTATCACATTTACTGAATGTTTGCTCAAAAACAGATTGTAAATAAACAGAAAATGAAAATAAAAAAAATTGATCGCGTTCACTACACTTAACTGCACTGCACTGCACTACACTACATTGTTTTTGTTTTGAATTACACTGACCAGCACATCACAGCACTTCACCGCACTTACTCATTTAATGTCTATTACTCTCATATTGTTCTAACTTATTTCTAAAACTTCGGACACTCAGAGGAAAAGCTTTGAAAATTGCTGCGGGTAAACTGTTCCAACGGACAACATGAGAAGAGGAGTAGAAGCGCTGGGGCTCGGATGTGCAGTGTTGTGGTCGGTCGGAGACGAAGTTCGCGTAATGATTTTTTTAAAATAGAATTGCTCAACGAGCACATAACATTTTATTGGTGTTTCAACCGGACAAAGAAGTGATTTAACATTAATTTCGTGTGTCGCGGACGGTAGCTGGAGATGCAATCGCGATATTATTCGCGTAACTAATAACGTTCGTTCGTCGCGGGAGTTGACGAAATAAGACTAAATAATTTTCGCTAAGCGATTGGTGGAATTTCTCGGCAGTGCAACGCGGTGGAAAGGTGCGATTTTATAAAAACTGGGAGAAGCCGCGCTGTACGCAGAGATAGCCAACGGACGACGGTGATGTACGCCGCGTGTCGCAGCATCAAGTCGGCGAAAGGGAAGTGACAGATAAATGTTTATTTGTTTGTTTATTTCGTTTGTTTTGAAAACAAAAACAAAAAAATCCATGAAGAGCCTATGTCGAAGATCAAGTTCTGTAGTAGCATAAGTAATTCAATAATTGATTTCGACAGAATGCGCATTCGGTGTGAATGCGTTGTTTTTTTGTATTTGTTGTAAATTTATCAGAGTGAATGAGTAGTATTTTTCTTGTTTTGGTGTCATATTTGTTTGTTTATGTTATTGCATTGTTTATCTGCCATGGGGTGTTTTTGTGTGTGTCGCTAGAGGACAGCAACCCCGTTTGTGTGCATAATGTTTGGGATTAGCAAAAATAGTTATTACTAAAGAAATAAGTAATAAATGATGATGAACATCTTCAGGTTCGTCAGTAAGCCCGCAAAATGTGTTGTGTTTTAAGTAGCTAGATGCCGACCTACGTCCGCGTGCCTAAGAACTTTATTTCAAGCCCTGTATAGGGCAATCACAGCCTCACGCCCATCAAAGGAAGTAAAAAAAATTAGGAAGTTTTTTAAATTTAGCTAGCGGACGGACATGAATAAAAGTTGAAGCCGGGTTAAAAGGAACACATGAGTTAAAAAACGACGCGCCCAAGTGTATTCGAAAATTTGTTGAATTGGGAGCCCAAGTCGAGTATAGGAAGAAGAGTAAATAGGAGGTAGTAGTGGTAGTAGAAGAACGAGATCGTTACAGTTCGCGCCACCAGGTGGGCCATTAAAGGAGTGTCATAATATTAAAATATTAGTAGATAAGTAGCAGGATTCGCGATCAATATCACTAGTTTAGTTATTGATGATCACTAGATTACTATTGCCAAGTCAGATATATTATGCGATGGTTATAAACGTCTTTAGTATTATTTATGCTGAAAAAGACAATTTAGTTTAATTAGAAACCGAAATATATTATTGACAAAAGTGAAATTTCGAGGTGTCTCAGATTTTTATAGAAAACGTCTTTCTTCACATTTAAGTAAGAGAAATATAGCAGTCTCTAAAAGCGCGTGTCATGAAAGTTATTTAAATATCTCTGTCTGATCTTGGAAGAAACAGGGCTTGGGAAGATGGAATTTCTGGAGAAGAATCCGGAGCAAAGCTTCCTCCAACTTGTAAATGCAGACGGTTCTCTTAAAGTGCTATCACGGGCTGACTCGTCTGGCTTGGGATCCCGTAAACCCTCGCAAAATGAAATGGCAAACACGAAGTAACTTTGAACTCTGCTTTGAAGGAAAGTTTTCTGTTGTGGGGCAGGGAGGAATTTTTGCAAAGCGGTTACGCGAATCTCAAGAAACACCGACATAAAAATGAAAGTAATTTTTTTGCCTTCTTATTTAATAATCTGATTCTCGTGCTTTATTTTCTTATGTTTTCTTATACAAACGCAAGTTAGTAGAGGTCCAACAAGAACGGTATCTACCGTCTGTCAATACACGATTTTAATAATTTTGGTCTATTTTGAAGCAAAAAAAGTCTTTGGAAAAGCATAAGTTCATCGCGGGTTCGAGTCCCGCCTCGGGCATGGTTTGGTTTGTGTGTGTCTCTGTATGTCCATTTCATCCTTCATCATTATCATTTCATCTCAGGGCTAACAACCCTGGCTGAAAAAACTGATTCAGCCTGAAAATGCTGATTTTCCCCATAAAAGTCACGTGCACCTACTCTCGATAAATTGAACTGAGCCCCGGTGGGTTGCACTTTCGCGTGGTCCCGAGATGGCCATTTCACGACAAAATAATAATAATAATAATAATAATAATAATAATAATAATAATAATAATAATAATAATAATAATAATAATAATAATAATAATAATAATAATAATAATAATAATAATAATAATAATAATAAAACAGGCGGCCTGGCCGAGATCGCTAAGGCAGTAGTGTCGTAGTGATCTCGGACGAAAGGGTCGCGGGTTCGAGTCCCACCTCGGACATGGTTGTATTTGTGTTCGTCCTTTCACCCCTTTTCATCCATTCATAATCATCATAACTTCACCTCATCCTCCAGGGCTAACAACCCTGGGGTGTAACAATGGAATCTGTATTAAATTGCAGATTCCCCCTATAGAGAATAACGTGCACCTAACCCAATATTGAAGTCTGAGCCCTGGTGGGATGAACGTATCGCGTGGTCCAATGATGGCAGATTCGTAGGAAATAATAATAATAATAATAATAATAATAATAATAATAATAATAATAATAATAATGTAGAATTATTATCTTACCGCATCATGTTTGACTAGAAATTGTTGATTAGGTATTCATGAAGTACTTTTCAGATTCAGGACAGAGGAGTGTGGTATTTTTCCTAGTCCCTAGCAACTATCAAACCAGAGATACTTCTTGTTCATGAGGATTTCTGGATGAGTGTTTTATCAGAGCTCGTTTTATCACGGGTTGGAGGGGCGGAGGGCGTTTAGTAGTTCCTACCGGCCAAGACAAGGGCAAATGCGAGGGTTAGGAGGAGCTCAGGTAGGTGCAGAGGCTGTATGTCTTATAAGTTCAACCTACAACATTGAGAAAGCTGTAAAAATATGGAGAAAAAGCTTGTAGATAAGTAAATGAGACCTTTTGTATTGTGTCTTCATTATACAAGTTGGTAGAATTCAGTTTGTAGTGATTTATGAAATATTGTTGAATATCCTAACGAAAATAATTATGTAAATTCATGCGATGAGGATAAAGGACACAATATGGATATGATTAGGGAGAAATAAAACATCACATCTCATAAACATAAAGTATATATTTTAATCGATAAGGTTTAAAAATGGTTCATTATGCGGTACAACCAACATATTTATGTGTATAGGAAAGTTTATTAATCATCAGCACAGCTGTCACTACACTGTGATGTATAAGGCCCGTTCGTTGTCACTCGACCAGGGGTCATATCTACGCAGAGTCTCTGTCTCTTGAATGTTGAGTTTGGCATTCGGCAGTGTCCGAAAGTAGCCGACGTCTGCCGTAATAGCCGATGCCGCTCGAATAGTGCCGACTCCGTCCGAAACCGATCAGAGTTTATTTAGGTCTGACTGCTCCTTTCAACGGTGATTTGCACTGGCACGAAAATTCGCTGATAGCGATTCCCTTTTCGTCGAGAACATTTTTGCATTTTACCATTGAATTTTTTTATTGCCTCTGAGGTGTGTGATCGGGCTACGGATCTGCTATAAGAAACGACGAAAAAAATAACAGATTTGTCATTGACAATATTTTTGGCAAATATTTTAGGATAAAATTCTTTTACTTATGGATATGTTTACTTAGTATCGAGTACCTTACAACTGTTATTGCAATACCGTTAAAATTCGAAAAGCGAAGAGAATACTTTTTAAAAAAGTCTAATCGTTGCTACTGTATTAGTCTATGCATCAAATTCACTGATATTAGTTCTTCATACGATTTGATTATAAAAGGAAACAGAATTTGAAAAAATTACAACAAATGTCATCTAACTTCATATAAGATTCGCAGATACGGACTATGAACAATATCTATGTCGCACCGTCCTTGGAAATTCAGTGATGCAAGGTCGAAAGAACTTTTTTTGCCGTGGATACTCGTTATTTATCTTGTAGCAATGAGGATATACACTGTGATCTCACGTTATAATTGTGCGAATCTTGACAGCATGTTGAAGTGGAGATGGAAACTATACGAGTGTCTGAATTTCTATAATGGCGTCTACAATGAACTGCAAGAATTACCGGTCATGAATAGGGATCCAGTGTATATTGTTCTCGAAGACGAAAAAGGCAACGCTAGATCGTGATATTTCACGCAAGGCAAAACATTTGTTCATTTCTATAAACTTTTAAGGCTGAATAACATAACATTTCATATACTATATCGCACAAGACGAGCAGCCAGTAGGTAACTGTTCACACGTTTCAGAGTTTCAGATGCCGCAATGAGCCGCAGAACCCAGCATAAAGACCGTTCACGAGTACACTCTGTCTCTTGTTCAGAAATGTGAATATGAAATCTTGTAAAATATTCATAGGTAGTATATTAATCTCATGGTGTCTCGTGGAGTTCCTTTAGCAGGTGAAATTTATAAACAACCTCTTAATTTCTACTTCCACAATACCTGAAGAAAGAAGAGGTAGAATTTCGATAATTGCTGGCAAGAAGACGGTTCTTTGATTCGTCTGCACACTTTCTATCAGACATTCTGCCCTTGAGATTAGCAACGGAGTGTTGCTACAAACATTCTGGATTCTGGCATTAAAACCGACTTGCGTACTTGTCCCGATTGTTACTAGACAAAACAGTCAACTGGGACGTATGTGTAATTCTTACCAATATTAAACATTAAAATCTGTTCAGAATCATTATGAATTTACCTCCCACTTGACGACATACCACAATGTGTGATGTAGGAAGAGCATCTTCTAACGTTTGTTTATCCGAATTTATGTTCAAGGCATGTTAGTCAATGTAGTGGCACATTTTTTGAAAGATACTAATTCATAACAAGATTATAAAGTATTTTATCTAGTTAGAAAAATAGAGAGACTAGGGAAGTATGTTTACTGATAGTACTACTGTCTGATACTGTTCACGTTACTCGCGCATTCATGGTCACTAAAAATCTCGTGTATTAGAATAGTTTCAAATATATTTCAAATGAAAATTACTGTATACAAATTCCCCATTTACATGAGTATTTTGATGATATTTTGCGTTCTTGTAAAACGATTTCCAAACAAAAATTTTAAATAATCAGTTTTAAGCGTGTCCGTGAGACTAAATGTAATAAAAGTGATTTTTTAATGCATCGTATTAGTTTATGAACTCACGAAAAACGTTTGTATGGCGGTCACGTCTCGTGCGTCTAATATGAATGTTAAGGGTGAGAGGCACGAAAGTCGGTTTGAACGCCGCCATCCGTCGTCATGTGAGTGCTGAACGTTGAGGATTCAATTGTCACACGAAGGTCCGTAGAAGTGTTGATGCGGACTGGGTTTCTCTTCAGATCCTATTTTGTCATTAAATATCTTAAACAGTCTTTCTTATTAGTTAAAAAGGCATCAAACAAATGTGAAACGTGATTTGTAATAATGGGGGCAAAATATTTTCTTTTTAACTACCAAAGGAAATGTTCATTGTTTTGGGCCGTTAATATTAAAATAGTCTCATTTGTAGAGAAATTTTCCAAAGAATTGTCGAGAGTATTGCTACAGTTAAAAAACAGAATGTCCTGAAACTAACATGAAGCATAAATTCTAAACGCTAATTGCCGTAAACGAAATGGCGTCGTGGAAGGGCATGCCCGACTTTCTACAAATTTACTGCGCAGAAAAAAGTTTCAAGGCGAGGTTGTTTCGCGAGGCATAGCAAAGCGACCTCTTCCATCCCATGGCTTCCCTTCGCCCGACTGCCCGTCAAAGAGTTGGTGAGTGAATGGACAAGTGAGACAGTAATTGGGGGTATGCAATGATCAACTGATGTCATACCACTGGCGCCTATTGCATATGGCGTAGTCGTGCTTAAAAAGCAACAAATGACACCGCTACAGTACGCGCGATGACATCATATTGCACGATGTAGTGGAAGTTGCTGCTGACTACCCGGCCGCACCTGATGGAGGCGTCGACATGCAGAATCTGCCAGTTAAAAGTTTAGCTCTTAAGATGCCTCCCTAATTCAGAAAAAAACAAAAACGCAGTGAGGTATCAACCTCACCAACAATTTGATTAATTCCTCCCCAAGTTTTGCTTCTGCCCTAATAGGTTTGGCAACACGTCTCTAAGCCCCCTGAGGCATTGAAAGCTTGTAAGAATCCTTTTTAATGTAGTCAGTCGTAGTCATTGTCATTTTACCCCTTCAGCCAGGGGCTCGGTGCCGTTAGATCCCGGGGTACCTAGGCCAATCAGGAACCCGCGAAGTCTCGAATTCGCTTAAAATCTCCCTGACTTCACGAAGCGTAGTTAAGGAATTCGGCTAGCGACGCCGGCTGATCTGAAGGGATTTGCCGTAGGATCTGAAGAGCAACGAAGCCCGCGTGCGCAGTGCGTGCGGCGTGGTATTGGTGGGCGGCGTGGGTGCGTCGGCGCGGGCGTCGGCGGCGTTGAAGGCACAGCGCGCGGGCGAAGGCGGGGGCGTGGCGGTGGGCATGGCAGCGGGCGCTCACATGGTGTTCTGCTTGCGGCGGCGCGTGTCCGGCTGCTCGAAGGAGCGCCTGGCGCGGCGCCCGGCCACCGAGGACGACAGCAGCCCGGCGGGGCCCGCAGCGGCGGAGGCGGAGGCGGGCGGCGGACGGGGCGAGGGCGCGGGCGAGGGCGAGGAAGAAGAGGAGGAGGAGGGCGAGAGGGCGAGGGCGGGGGCCGAGGCGAGCGGCCGCCCGCGTGACCGCCGCGACGCCCGTGCCCCGTCCTCGCCCCGGCTCTCGTCCTGGCCGCCCTCGCGCCCGCTGTCCTCGCTGCCGTGCCGCCGACAGAAGCTGCCGCCGCGCGACGCGGACGGCCCGTCCTCGCCGTCCTCGCTGCTCCACCTGCGACACAGCATCGCGGTGATACAACACGCGCATCCAAGCACAACGACAGCTCTCCATCTATTTTATGTTTCTTAATTACTCACGCAAAAATCGTCTTTGATCCTCATTTGAGGAATTTCTTTTCAAACTGCTTTTCCCCCGAAAATTTACGTTTCGGAGAGAACCCAATTTCGTTGCGGGAAACCCACCTATTGACACAACGATACATGATATTTCTCGAGAAAGTTATAGTTGTAAATTAATAGTTAATGGTAATCGTTGAGATTTTGAATTGTTTCAGAAATTTATTGAGCATTTCAAGTCCTTTATGAAGTTGAGACAATGAAAATAAATGAATGTGTTCATAGACATCAGATACTGCAAGCAATTATCAGTGCTGCAGGCCATGTTTACAAAAATGTGTTACATAATGCATAAAGACAGTGATAAACACAATTGCACGAACACGCAAAGATATTATTAAATCGCTTATAATTATATACCCCAATTCAAGACTCCACGCTCATCATACTGACGTAAAATTAAAAAACAAACAGCATTTACGATCCAAAACGAGAATGTAGATGAAGTGTCTGGTACTTGTAGCTTCGCGTGCTATGAACATAGAGATAATCAACAATTTTTCATGGAATTAATGAGCATATTTAGTAAACTAAATGAAAAAAAGTATTAAAAATACTTTTTAAACCCGATAATTTTCAAAGGAGACCATGGACTCCGAGGTCTCCCTCCACCTGGCCCTTGGAAAGGTTCCATGCCCTTTCGCTTGGCAAGTGAAGGAGGAGGGCGGCGCTCCGCCTTATATAAAAGGTTTATGAAATTTATTTCTATTTCACTCATTTATTAGTTTTAATTACTGCTTTTAATATATAAAAAGTTTGAAAATTGTATAATGTCAAAAGAATATTGTTTATTATAAGTTATACTTGTATTATTTTTTACTCTAAATGGTTTTATTTTAAACTCAATGTTAACCTTCAAAACATTAATTTAAACAAACATGATAATTGTTTTTGGCATTGAAATAAATTCACAAATATTATGCAATTTTGAAGTACATTAAATTTATTAAAAACACATTTTTAATTCGTTAATTTTCAAAGTGAGTCATAGTTTAAGCCTCTCTCCACCTATCCCTTGGAAAGGTTCCATGCCCTTTCGCTTTCGCTTGTGAATGTGTCATGGCAAGTGAAGGAAGGGGGTGGCATCGCGTGTCGGGGTCTCCCCGGCGCTCAACAAGTCGCCGCCCGCACAGGGGCTCCAACAGCCGAGGGCATAATTTGTAAGCACACGGAGGAGAGAGCTTGTGCTCGAGGCGCATTCTGTCAACAGGAAGGGAAAGGCGCGGGAACAAGAGCGGTCGCGAGTGAGAGGCGGCGGTTAGTGCTAACTAATTGGGCACACTGGGAGCGTCAGGAACACACGTCTGCACGGGTGTATGTTACTTGCGTGAAGGAAATATTAAGAGCTTAACGATGCGTAATATTTTTTTCTCAAAACGGTCTTGTATTCTCGTTGACAAAAAATTAAGATGAGTCATAGAGTAAAAACTAGAGGTGCTACAGAATGGCACCGACTTTCTCCGACCAATTTTTTCTAATTTTCTTGGTGTGACCTGGCTTTAAGGTTTTGCCCCATTCTCTGGCCAGTTGCCATCTATCGTCGCCCAAAGTACATTTTGACAATTTCGCGGTTTTTGCTTTCCTAGTGCTACAACCGAAATATTACTTCAATAATATTAAAGAAGAGTAGAAAATCGTCCTAAATAGAAGTTTTCATGGAGAAATTCCTAGCCGTTTTTGAGAAAATGGCGATTAAACTTTACTGTAAATGCGAAATTTGAAGCTCTTTTTCTCGGAAATCTATTGAGTCTTCGAAAAAGTTAATTTGAAGTAACTTAAAAGAACTTCTACTCCAAAATGTAATAATGCATAGAAATTGATGGAAATGTCAATATTAACGTCAGGAGAGGTTTTTCAAAAAAATACATTTGTGAATTTTTTGAAAAAAGAAAAGAATAACCCAAAATGAACTTTACGTCATATAAAACAGTGCAATTAGCACTATCCATTGAAAAAATTTGAAGAAAAAGTTTTTGGAACCGTTTTTCAGAAAATGGAGTTTATGTGGTTCTGAAAATGCGGAATTTTGAGGCCATTTTTGTAGAAACTGTTGTGTTTTCGAGAAACTTTATTTGACATTATTTAAAGCGAATTTACTTATAAATACAATAACGTGAAGAAATCGCCTCTAAGGTAAATATTACTGACGTGAGAGATAAAAAATTTAATTTTTGTAATTTTTGAAAAGAAAAACAAACAAATGAATAGAGCAATATGGCGTTTATGTTATTGGATATGGTGTATTTGGTACTAACTCTTCCAAAAATTTAAGGAAAAAATTTGGAGTCTTTTTGAGAAAATCTTGTTTTTGTATTTTTTAAATTGCAAATATGTCACGCTCTATTGCACGAAAACTACTGTTTTCGAAAAAATGTAGATGACCTTTATGATACAACTATTTATGGACAACAAATTTTGTTTGAAATTTTATAGTTGTAGGAAGACGCCGGAAAAAATCAAACCTTTGCAATTTTCGAAACTTTAGAGTTAACCGTTAAAATCGGACCTATGCCACCTTTATAGGCGTATTTTACTCTATTCTTACAAGAAATTTAAAGAAAAAATTTGGAGCCGTTTTTGAGAAAATTTTGAAAATGTCCGGGGGGCTTCATGTAAAGTACCCCCAAATTTTAAAGAATGGTTTTTAAAATCTCAAAGCTTCAACTAGAGCCAGATGGACAGGGCTTTCTTCAATTTGGAAAAGATTGTACACATGGGTTAGGCACTAGCAGTGTTCACAGACGGACGGATGGACGTTTTGAAATAAATAGCACTTTTTCGGTATCAGGGGACCCCAAAACGTGTATTTCCGTTAAAATCTCAAAATCGATTTTCCGCAGTATTACATAACTTTCTCTATACTACGAATATTACTCCGTATATTCTGACATACCAGTTTGAGACGCTGGTTGTCATGGCACCAGAGTGCAAGATATAAACAATGTCCATTAGTTCAAAAGCGGACGATAAGTAGCATCCGTGAGTTATTGGTAAAAAATAATGACGTATATGACGCCGCGAGGTAGATCGCATAATTTTGTTTTAAACAAGAGAGTAAAGGATACAAAAAAAGTTGATATGTTGAAGAAGGATACAAGAATATTCATTCGAGCTCTCGACACGATAGTGATGGGATCAGGGTGCTAGATATAGCAGTTTACTTGAACATAGAAAATTTACGCGAGTTCGGACGTAGTGATTTGTCGTTGTTAGTATTCAAAAGATAGAACTCAGAAATTGTTTTATACGAAGTGAACAGTGAATGCCAAAAGTGGGACTTATAAATTTTATTAAGCGGACAATGATAATCGAACTTAGTCTACGATGATAGAAACCCGATGATAACTTGGTGAACTTGCTAATATTTTAACAGCACTTAAGATTTTGCTTAGGTCGCATTAGTGTCGCATTTGTGAATGACCTGCCAGGCAATTTATATTCAAAGGTACGGCTATTTGCAGATGACTGTATAATATACCGAGTTATTCAATCAAATGCAGACGAGGATATTTTGAAGGGTGATCTGGAAAGATTACATTTTTGGGCGAAAAAAAATGACATGACAATAAATAGTTCGAAAAGCAAAACCATCGCGTTTGGTAGGGGCCGCAAATACAATGAAACTCAGTACCGTTTAGGCAACGAAAACATTCCAAGAGTCGTGTCTTGTAAGTACCTGGGGATAATTTTTGATAGCAAATTGAGTAGGGAAAATCAGGTAAACTGTGTCGTAGGGAAAGCCTGGAGGTCCTTGCATTTTACTATGCGAATACTAAAAAAGAGTACTGCGAAAGCGAGGGAATTAGCTTATTTATCTCTAGTTCGTCCATTAATGGAATACGGGGCTGTTTGTTGGGACCCTTATAGAAATTCCCAAAAGGAATATTTGAATAGAGTACAGAGAAGAGCGTATACACTTACTTTCCGAGGGAATAGGAAGAATGTTGAATGGGAGTCTCTAGAAATTAGGAGAGTTAAGGCAAGACTCTGTGCCCTGTACAAAGCGTATGCCGGTTATCCAGCTTGGAAAGATATCTACATCCGATTGGGTAGACCTTCGTACTTTAGTAGGGGGGATCACAAGCACAAAATTCAGTTTAGGCCACAGAGAACAGATGTTGGAAAATTTTCATTTACAAATAGAACAATAACGGACTGGAACAAGTTACCTGCGACAGCCTTGGAACCCTTTCCTCTAGGAGTTCAAAGATTTAAAAATAAATTAACTAATGGTATTTGTAAACTTTATTAATGTGGTAAGTTGGATTATTATATCAGTTATTATTTGATTATTATTGATATTTTTATTGCTATTATTATTGTGTTAATTACTATTAAATGCGTTCCTGTTCTAAATACACAACTATATTCGAAGTAGTTTTGTATTGAAGTGTGGTGAAGTGTTGTGCAGTGTAGTGCAGTATAGAAGTAGAAAGAGAAGTAAATTTCAAATGTTGTGAAGTGAAGTGAAGTGAAGTGTAATTAAAAATTCGTGTAATCTTGTATTTAATAGTTTCAAATAACTGTGCAGGTCAACCAAAAAATGTAGTTAAGGCTATTATTGTTAGCATATTATTATTATTATTATTATTATTATTATTATTATTATTATTATTATTATTATTATTGTTATTATTATTATTATGTCTTTAAATAATTTAAAGTTAGTATTAGTAATGTGTAAATTGTAGAGTTCTGCCACCAGGTTGTATATACCTACCTGCAGAATAATAAATATCTATCTATCTAGGTAATGAACAATAAGGAGTATTAGAACATGTAACAATTCAAGCAGGTGAATAGGGATGGAATGGATAAACAGCCAATGGATAAACAGTGTACATAGTGGTTTATGAGAAGAAACAACAAGATACGGATTTGGTCGGTAGCAAGAAATAAGATTGGACGAGGCCGATTGCTGAATTCTACGGGGAGACATCCTTTACCAGGACAGTGCCCAAGATTCTCATGGATAACAGGTGCTATAGCGCTATAGTAATGGCCATGACCAAAAGAATCTTATACTAAAATTTATAAATAAATTTGTTATTTTTTATTGATGAAAGCTGATTATTATTTGCCGTCATGTGCAATCCAGTAGGATATTTAAATTTTGCATTTCAGATTCCACGCTTCTCCGTATGGGGGTCGAATTAAGTAATCGTAAGTATTCACGATTATTTCGGTAAAGAACCCGCCGGCTGAGTCAGCAACGGAGTTATAAGTAAATATAATTTGGGAGCTCATTCTCGTAACCATTTCCTGGTGCCGATATATTTATTAGAAATTCAGAAACCAGTTACAGGAATTTGAGGGCAGCAAGGAAAGTGTAAAGGCCAGTTATTAAACTTTGAGCAGGTCTGCAAGAGGGAGTCTATATTGGCTAGTGACTTGTCCTTGTGAGGGCTTGAGGAAGAGTGTAATGGCTAGTGACTCACCCTTGAGAAGGCCTGGAGGAGGAAGAGTGTAATGGCCGGTGGCTGACCATTGGGAAAGCCTGGTGGAGGGAGTTTGCAATGGCTAGTGACTCTCCCTTGTGAAGTCCTGGAGGAGGGAGAGTGTGATGGCTAGTGACTCACTCTTGTGAAGGCTT
Source organism: Teleogryllus occipitalis (assembly GCA_011170035.1). Taxonomy (NCBI): domain Eukaryota; kingdom Metazoa; phylum Arthropoda; class Insecta; order Orthoptera; family Gryllidae; genus Teleogryllus; species Teleogryllus occipitalis. The sequence continues at coordinate 109,930 of BLKR01000380.1, forward strand.
GGAGGAGAGAGAGAGAGTGAGAGGGCTAGTGACTCACCCTTGTGAAGGCCTGGAGAGAGAGAGAGTGAGAGGGCTAGTGACTCACCCTTGTGAAGGCTTGGAGGGGAGAGAGAGTGAGAGGGCTAGTGACTCACCCTTGTGAAGGCCTGGAGGAGGGAGAGTGTGATGGCTAGTGACTCACTCTTGTGAAGGCCTGGAGGAGAGAGAGGGAGAGTGAGAGGGCTAGTGACTCACCCTTGTGAAGGCCTGGAGGAGAGAGAGGGAGAGTGAGAGGGCTAGTGACTCACCCTTGTGAAGGCCTGGAGGATGAGGAGCGGCCGGTGCGCCGCTCGACGGACGTGAGGCGCTTCTTGACTTTGCACTGGTGGCTGCAGAACTCGCCCAGCAGCCGCGCCAGGCGCTTGTTCACATGCTCCACCGTCGTCTCTGTTCAAAACAAATCAGCGTTCACCAGGCGAACTCACATTTCGTCCCATCCTAAGCCAACAGAACACATCATTCACTTGGTTAAAGTCCTTATAAGCAAATTTGTTCCTAAAGGTAAGCAATTAGCCTCTGTACCATTTTCACGATGATTTACGAGTGCTTCTAAAATTATTTTGTAATGATCGTGTCACCCTTAAACGCGGAGCCTTGGTTGTGTATAGTATTTCAACGCGAGTGAAGGAAAAGAGGTTTGGGCATCACCGGAGAACAGGCAGCCAAGTCATGGCGTCGCTACGGCGTCCTTGCATCTCCACATGTCACCCAACATTCAGGGGAAAAAATGTCTTCGACTAGGGACTAACACACGACAAAAAAAATTAAACGAATTTGCAGTCTCAGGTCGGCATGCCACGTTGAATGTTTAATTTGGAATGTGCTGTTCTGCGATTTTACTGGGCCACTAGACTGTCACTGATAACTACTTTATGTCCAGTCTCTAAAGGGCGCTGGAGATGCAGACAGTGCTAAAACAGGTTGCTGCTCAACTGGATTTCGACTCAAATTTAGATCTTGATGTTTTGCCGTTGCATGTATTCAAATAAATAGGGTTTCTTTCTTATGAAACGTAAAAGGATAGTAACTTAACAAAATATAGTAACGTAATAATGAAACGTAAGAGTATAACAGATCTCCGTACATTGTATCTACGTTACCAGGTTTTCTAAATTAATAGATCTTTTAAAAAATCTTAATTTCAGAGAGTTTGAAAGCAACATGCATAAGAGGTTTTTTCTTCCTAGGGCTTTTATCCAGCCGACAGCCGGTTGCCCTTTACGTCCCGAAGGGACGCATGTTCGACCATACACTAGACAAACACTCTTGCGGGCTCCTCTGATCTAGGGTCAGCAGAACGCGAGGCCCTCCGCGACAACACACACGAAGTCAAGGGACAAACAGCCATGCCCAAGGGACTCGAACCCGCGACCCTTCGGACCGAAGCGCTGAGTCGGTACTCGCTCTTAGCCACCTCGGCCATCCAGGTCGGCATAAGAGGTTTTTTAAAAATACAATATATTCGATGTCATTCGTAATGAGATTTTGACGGTAAAGCGAGTTGGTAGAGGAGATTTAGGCCCTTAGAAAAGAAAGAGTAATAATATTGATATATTAAGAATTTTTGTGGATAGTGTTTAAGACACATTTCCTCTGCTACAAAATACCGTAGAATGTATTCGTGGATAAAATTCGTATTCTTATAATTTAAATTGTCACATAATGTATCGTGCAGCCTTTTTCTATTTCAAATCGGTCAAATTTGCTTTAAAATTTGACGATTCATATCAGGATTCGAAAATACCAGGACGTAAATGTTCCAACATTCATATGGTTTACCAAAGTAGTACTCATAACATTGTAGTATTCGTATAATACAACGGAATACCTATGGTGATTATATATGAGATGGAGAGAGAGAGAGAGAGAGAGAGAGAGAGAGAGAGAGAGAAGAGAGAGAGAGAGAGTAGATAGGAAGTGAAGGAGGAGAGATGATTGGGGAAGAACAGAGGGGAAGAGTAGAAGAGAGGAAGAGTATAGAAATGTGTGGAGAAGCACGAAGGAGAATCTACGTTCTCTCTAATTCATCTTATTTGACCTATCTACTCTCCCTTCAACGTCCTTGAGGTCGAGGTGTAGAAAGAAAACGAAAGAGTAAAAAGAATTAGATGTTGAAGAAAGAGATGGAGGTGAGTGATAAAGGAGATAGAGGACGAGAAGGAGCAAGAGTATAAAGGCGATGGAAGGAAGAGCAAAAGAGGAAGGGTTAAAGAAGATAGAAAAGCTGCAGGAGGATGTAAATTGATGGTTGAGGAGAAGAAAGCAGAGAGAGAAGAGAGCAGGAAGAGGTGAGAGTAGAAAGAGCAGAGATACCAGAAATACCAGAGAGATCAGAGATGCCAGAGATAGCAGAGAGAGTAGAGAGTACAAAGAGTAGAGCGAGTAGGGAGAGAAGAGGGAGGAGAGAGATCCGAGAAAGAGAAGAGAGAGACGAGAATAGAGAGAAAGAAAGAGGAGGAAGAGAAAGAAAATAGAGAGAAGGAGAAAGAGAAAGAGGAAAGAGACGAGGAGATAGAGGACGAGAAGAGAGATAGGATGATGAGATAGGAAGAGGAGAGAGAGGAGAGGAGGAAAGAGATAAGGAGTGGAGGGAGAGGAGAGAGGAGAGGGGGAAATGGGATGAGAGAGACAGGGAAGGAGAGAGAGTAGCGAGAGCAGAAAGGGAAAATATGAGAAACAAGAAAATGAAAAGGATGGAGGGGGAGATGAAGCCGACTCACCGAGGCGCGCCACCTTGAGCGCGAGAGGCTCGTTGCATCGCTCCGCCCTCTCGTACGCCTCCTCGTCCAGCAGCCCGTCCTTGCGCAGCAGCGCGCAGCCCCGCTCCACCAGCGACATGCGCGCCTCCGGGTACTCCTTCAGCACCTCCCACAGGTCGCGCTTGTCCAGGCAGAACAGGTCGGAGTAGCCCAGCGAGCACACCGTGGCCGTGCGCCGGTTGCCCGTGCGGTTGCCCGCGATCTCCAGCACCGACACCTGCCACACACGCGCAAACACGCTCGCTCTCCCGCTCGCCCTTCACTGCCTCTCGCGCTCGGTAATACTTCCTTTGACCACTCGGCACCTCACACACACTCTTCATCTCCTTACACACATAACCATAGTCACGCACACGATGCCACTCCCTTTAGCACCTCACACACACACACACACACACCACACATTCACGCACGAACGTGCTCGCTTTTCTATCTTCGCTCTGGCTCGCCCTTCACCACCTCACAATAATTTAGGCACACGCTCGGTGACATTTTCTTTGGCCTCTCGTATATATGTACCAACACACACAGGCTTGTTATCATTCCATATCGTCCCTCAAAGCCTCTCTCTCTCTCTCTCTCTCTCTCTCTCACACACACACACACACACACACACACACACAAATGCGGACACTCATCCTCACCCTTCAGCATGTTATACACACAAACATACAGTCACACACTCGTGACACTCCCTTTTGCCATTCAGCCCCTCACACGCACATACTCACCGGCGCTCGCACGCGCTGACTGTTCCCCTCGCATTTCAGCAATCACACACACGTTCACAATCGCTCTGTCGTTGTCATTTCATGTCGTCCGTCAGCAACTCACTCACACCCACACATATTTACACACACGCTGACAATCCCTTCATCCAATCAGCACCTCTCCCTTACATACACTCGTATGCCTCCGCGGGCGCTCCGCTGACACGCACTGACAACCCCCCCTCCCCCGCTCCTCAACACCCCCACAAGAGAAAGTCCTTTGAATAATCTGAAAGTCAGTTAAGTAGGTAAACTCAGTTCAGATAATTTTTTCTTAATACTTCAGAATATTTATTATAAACATTGTGGCGATACCGATTATCTCATCTTTAAACAGGTATAATTTCCTTTTAAAATCTGCGTCACAAAATACGTGTTCGAGGATGTTTGCGCCGGTTCCTGGTCGAAGGGTCAATTAGCTACGCGCAGCTGCGACTTTCTGTGCCACGTCGGTGCCCAGAAGAGGGAGGAGTTTGTTAAGCTAACTCACCCTTCCGGCCGCACTCTCCCTAAGGATTTCGAAGAACGTCACGGCATACCCACTAAGTTTATTTACACCAAGTGCTATACGAGAATAGAGTTAATGTATTCATTAAACAATCACAGCAAACTCGCTGTTTGAACATTTTCCCACTTTTCCAATCACATTAACTATAAGACGTCCTGACCGATTAGCAGAGAATTTAGTAAGGCGTAGGAAGCTCTGGCCAATCACACAACCTTTTTTCAAAATTTTAACAGATCCTTATAGAACTTTTGAATAAGAAGAGGGGAGAACACCGGCCTGGGGCAAGCTCGCTAGCGCCAAGCATCTCTTGGGCATCTGATGCGTTCGGGCGGGTGCTCGATTGAGAATCGGTCGGGTGTCCACGAAGTTAGGCGACCAGAAAGAGACGGGCGAGTGCCCGAGTATCTTGTTTGGAACTATTGCCCACAAAGTTTCGAGTTTGTTCTTAATTTTATTTTTAGTAGAGTTTGTTTCGTTAACCTTCAAACACTGCTGTGAGCCGATGTAATTATTCTCTCTACCCGGTTGTACTAGTATTGCACGTTTTTCTTAATTACGTAATTTCGATTAAATCAGGAATATTATTAACCGATAAATATCACGCGGTCCGTCGGTCCGTCTCACAACTGGAAGCTGAGCTATTGCGGCCTCGTTACGTCACGGCTGTCAAGTTGGAGGGCGGACGGCGACCCACGGCCTCCGCCAGCAAAGGGATCCGGCCAACTCAGGGGAGCACCCTGACCCCTCCCTCGGGACAAAAAGGAACCACAGCCGAAGGAAGTGAATCTTCACAGCTGGCAGCCCGTCCGTCTGCAACTAAATGGTGATATCAATGAAGCGCCGAGCCATGGCCTTCAGCCCCGCTCCTCAAGCAATATTGATAACAAAGACTCTTGTTTGATTCAAATTGGAATAATTCTCAGGAAGCATTGGCCGTGCATTGGCCTCTTCCTAATTAATGTTCATCTTCAATTTTTTAATTTGCTGTAATCTTAATTTATAAACTTTTATTGTATTGATTTTTGTACTTAGAATTAAGGATTTGGGAAAATAAAAAGGAGCACTGCTGAGCTCATGCACAGTCTGTTAGCAAACATTTTTAGTTATTTGGTTAAATCTATTCTAATTTTTTTATTAAATTTTGTGTTCTTTTATAATCTTTTCTTCTCATTTCGAAAAGTAGCTACGTCCATCCATCACCCCTATTTCAGGCTCTCAGCGCCTCCTGAGCTAGCCGGCGCCTTGACTCAGGTAAGAGGGGAGCAAATTTACGTTAAATCTGGCTCTCCCAACGTGCGGTCAAAGACACCGCCGTCGCGATATTATGCATACACTTCCGCAGCGGAATTCCGCCTTGCAGTAATGTCCATACGGACAGGGAGGTTGCGTTTTCCTAAGAAATCAGGGTCTATACCGGTGGTAGTGAAACTACTGGTACTAACTCTCAAGTGTATTTTCCCTGTTGGAGAAGCCAGAGTTGGAGGAGGAAAGACATACTTTTACCTAGGGATTTTATGTGTAGGAAGTGGTGTCTCAAATGATGTCATATGTTCAGGTGAGAAAACTATGAATGGCAATGGTAAATTGTTGAGAGAAATGTATAGCATTATAGCTTAAACATTTGGAACTGGTTCTTCAAACATAAGAATATTCATCATAATTTACGTGAATTAGAGGAATAAATAGAACAGTATTAGATTATGTACTTGACAAACATAACAAGGCAAAGATGGAAGAAAGAGTATGTAGGAGAATGAACACACGTTTGGATCGTAATTTGTTGAGGTCAATATTGTATCTTCCTTTAGTGAATAACCTAACAAAATTATATTGAAGTCACATCTTTTAGTATAAAAGTCTCAGAATATAAACTATACCTTCAAATAAATTCATCAATAAATTTCCTATACAAACTCACTCAGAGGAAACTTATCAAACAAATTATACAATCATTCAGTCTCTCGACGTCGGTTCGTGGAAGTTATACTTGAAGCTTCCTAAGCGAGCCTTGGGAAAGCAGAAAGTAATAAAGGAAAAGTAATAAGTGATGTGTGGTGGAATAATTCTTTAGACAGTAAAGTAAAGGAAAAGTAAAATATTTTTTTAAATTGTTAAATACTCAAGACGATAGTGACAGAAAGATTTACAGGCACATATATGTGGAAACTAAAAAGAAAATAATAAAGCTAAGAATGCTTATTGGGAAGAGAAATGTGAAAAATTGACCAATACAATGGTAATATGAAAACACACGAGTCAGGGAAACTTATATAAAACCTAATAAGTAATAGCAAATGAAAAACAAAGTCCACATTGTCGAGTCAGCAACAACGAAAAGAATACTATAAAGAATTGATGAATGAGTACAGGATATAATTCATCAACGAGGGGAGAAGAGAAGTATTCATAAAAGGTTACATCTTCAAGAAATACAAAAAAGTGATAGAAACAATGTGGAAATTGCAGAGGTAAAACTAATATCTATACTCTGTACAGTATGGAAAAGTATTGAAAAATCGTCTTGAAAAATATCATCTAAATGTGGAGGAACAGAGCAGCTTTCAAACTAAGCGCCATGCACTGATAATATTTTTGATATCAGAAAAATGACGGACAAACGTCTTGTCCATAATTTACAATATCACCTAGATTTAAGGAAAGCCCACGTCATCGTTCCATTTCATGAACTCTGGGATGGTCATGGAGAAACAAGAGATGTGCTTTATAAAAGTTGTTAAAGTCCAGTACAGCATGAATAAAAGTCTAATTAAAATTGGAAGAAACCTTTACGAACCATTTTCTGTAAAAAAAAGAGGCTTACGGAAATGTGTTTCGTAGCTTTAACGAGCATCAAGTAATTTTTGCTGAGGACAGATGATATTTCGTACGCTATGCTGAAATTGAATTCAATTGCGGACTTGAAATAATTTTCAATAAACTGAAATGCATGGAAGTAATAGGGAAAGGCAAAATTCTGTATAAATAACGTAAGGGAAGTGAAATACTGCCAGAATATTTCATACCAGTTAGGCAAATAGTAAGAAATTGTGGCAGTACACGAGACATCCATTTTCAATTCATTGGAATTCAACTCAATTGTGCCTTATATTACGTGACGAGGCCCAGGTAATTAAGCTTACTCTTTTGCCTGACCACATAAATTTTACTACTCTCCGTTTCCCATACAGTAGCGAAAGAAGGTATTACTCGTGTAAGGACACACTTTTAATTTAGGCTTTTACATGCAGTAAATCTACAACATGGCACATTTGGCTTTATTTCCCCTCCGGAAGAAGGCGTAAGAAAGATTTTTTGGCCCTTAAAAATGCACGGCTTTAATCGTATATGGACCGACGAAGTTGGGAATAGCATTCCGATACCACCGAAAATGTGAATCCTAAGTAGAATATCAAATGGATAGGTAAGACAACTACATTCCTTCACATGGAACAAACCTCTGAGAAAGTGTTAAGAGAAAATTGTACAAGACTAACGTAGGCAGTGTTGTACCTGAAGTTTGGGAGATATTTAAAGGCAACGGGAATAAATTTAGAGCAATGGAAATGCATAATGGTGTCGAAGATGTGGATTGTCATTGTTGGCCAAATGAAAACTCACGAAATTAAATGAAAAGCAGAAGTCACTTTTCAACATCAGTACCATTGAAATTAAGATTCAAAAGGTATGGTCACTTACACAGAAGGGGTAAAAAACGATTGTCTCAAAAGCTCTGGAATTCCCAATGTGGTTCACTCAGAGGAAGACACAGAAGTAAGTGGAAGGAAAGAGTGGGTAAAGAAAGCTATGGCTAGAAGAAAATTAACGGTAAAAGACTGCACTGTTTGCCAAAATTGGAAACTGGGGTTGAGCTGCTAGCAGCCAACCAGATTCCCCCCCCCCCTGCCCCATACAAAGTAGTCGCGCAACGAGAGATTTTAACACAACCGAGAAACAAAATTTAGAGAATAAAAAATTCTAACATGCAATACATCATTCTTCCACAAGATATATGTTCATGAAAGAAAAAGTAAATTGAGTAACTTACAGAACAGGAAAATGAAGTCTGTTTTCTGCAAATGTTGCTTTAATAAACGGAATGTAAAATCCATTCTTCTTTCATGACTAGCAAAATGGTGCAGTTTTTTTCGAAAAATGATTATGTGTGTCATATCCTCCTGGAGTGTTGATTCAATGGGGAGGAAGGCTAAATTGGATAATCTATTTTCACTTGTTCTGTTTCGAGCATACGTTTTTATTCTTTCCAGAGCTGAAAAAGATTTTCTACCGATGCTGTTGACACAGTAGTAGTACATATCAATGATACAAGGCGCGAAAGTTGTGGAAAACATGTGGATAGCCACATGGAGTTCAAAGATTTCAGCAGTTCATATGGGCTTTTCTCATGAAACTCTCCAGTACTACAGTACACGTTGATACAGTGATAAAGCAAGTTCATTGCGTAATCTTACTTCATCAAAACTACTCCCATAAGCCCCAAGAAAGAAAAGCTAGAAAATTCCTTCTAGGGAAACTCCTCCTGCCCGCCGCCTGCCCCTGGCACTTTGAGAAAGATGCGCGGGCTGCTGTCTTTTCCAGTGAAGATGTCAGAGCTGGGGCAGAGCCGAGACGGCCCTTACAGAGCTCTTGAGGCAGAGCAATGAGCCGACGCAAAGATAGCAGTAGAGTATACAGTGGGTGCAATATTTTGATCTCGTAAAATATGGTTCATTGTAATTTTAATTCTCAAAATTCATTAAATTATTATTCTTACTTACCCCAGCAGTGCTGGGGTTGCTCAGGTTGAATGCACCCCACTGCCAAATGATGAAAATGGCAGCAAAACAATATTAGTACAACTATTAGACTCCTCAAATTAGACTCCTCAAATTAGACTCCTCAAATTAGACTCCTCAAATTAGACTCCTCAATTAGACTCCTCAAATTAGACTCCTCAAATTAGACTCCTCAAATTAGACTCCTCAAATTAGACTCCTCAAATTAGACTCCTCAAATTAGACTCCTCAAATTAGACTCCTCTAATTAGACTCCTCTAATTAGACTCCTCAATTAGACTCCTCTAATTGGACTCCTCTAATTGGACTCCTCTAATTAGACTCCTCTAATTAGACTCCTCTAATTAGAATCCTCTAATTAGACTCCTCTAATTAGACTCCTCTAATTAGACTCCTCTAATTAGACTCCTCTAATTAGACTCCTCTAATTAAACTCCTCTAATTAGATTCCTCTAATTAGACTCCTCTAATAGGACTCCTCTAATTAGACTCCTCTAATTAGACTCCTCTAATTAGACTCCTCTAATTAGACTCCTCTAATTAGACTCCTCAAATTAGACTCCTCTAATTAGACTCCTGTAATTAGACTCCTATCATCGGACTACAGACATTGGACGACTACTACTATAATGTTGCTGCTACTTCTATTGCAATTGCCACTACTACTTCTGGTAGAACTACTACCACTACACCTCATGCACACAAACAGCGTGACACGCCCTGCGGTGGACACGCCCTTTTTAGTAGTACTAGTCCTGTAGACTCCTGTTCGGTCCTTGTTATCATCGGCGGAACTTGTTAGCGAGGCTGAGCACACGTTGCAGTCGCCGGTGGCGCTGCGCCAGGAGAGCGGGCAGTGGCAGAGGGCCAAGGTGCCGGGTTCGACGATCGATGTGGCTCCCGCATCCTCTCCCTTCCGCAGTGGCTCAGGGCGCCCTGGAGCGTGGATTTGGCGTTGACAGGTCGCCATGTTTCTTTTATCAGCACCGAATAACGAATAGGGAGCGCTTGCTTCGGGGAAGAGATTCCTGAACGTGCCTAGGTGGAAGACTGCGGCACCAGAGGAAAATCTCTTTCACGGAATTGAAAAGTAAAATAAGACAGCTTGCGTTCTCGATTGCATTCCATTTTTACAAGTTTTAGGATTAAAGATAGTTGTTTTCTTATCTTCTACATGGCTGTTTAAAAATGCATCACAAGTGAATTTAGAATTTCTCAAATGCTAAGAATCTGCAGAGCTCTCCGAGTTTTCATTTTAAGAAAGTAAATTCCAAAGAATTCAAACGGACTACACAAAAACATCAAGTTCTAATCTCAAAAATTTCAACTAAATGACAGAGATACATTGCTTAAGGTGCTTTGATAGAGCACAGCTAGAGTGAACTCACAGTGAGTTGAACAGAATAATAAAACAAGTGTTCATCTTCCTTTGAAAACGTGTCTGTATGCCTAGTGCAGACCAAGTGCAATGCATCCTGAAGCAATGCATCTTGAAGTAATGCTATGCCAGTCCTATCTTCTGGTCAAGTAGGTTTTTAGCAGAACTTGCAGTATGTAAACTGGTCGACTTGACCATTTTAAGTGTTTGGTTTAATCTCATGTTGATAGTGCATAAGAAAAGCGATAACCTCAAAATCATCGGTTTGAATTTAAACGAAGAAGTACATTAAGAAAATAATAATATATTATATTTTTACTGGTATAAATTTTATCGAGCAAGACGTTCCGGAGACCGATATCCTACTAAATAACACTTCTTGAGTCATGACTTCTCCATCTATGTCTTGGACAGAATTCGAGCAAGAGTGTAGGAGTAATTCGTCTTGGACGCGCCCTGCTCCAAGCCCCAGGGCCAACACCATCATCATTGAGCTTGTAATCGTAGGATTACGCGCCCAGGCTTACACCAACGCCTCCTCAGAAGTTAACCCTTAGTCCCAGCAACGTCGCATCCAGCATCCACTTGCTGCCAAATCCCATACACGTTTGGTACATTTTACTGTTACGGAGGTTGACTCATCTTACGTTGCAATTCAAAGACCCCCAATTGATGGTGCATCTTCCACTTGTCCACTGACAGTCAGACTCACTCTCTCGCACATGCGTTTTGAATGGGGGAGAAGATGGAAGGAATCGTTATTTTGTTAGGAAATGCCTGGTGCTTTGAAAACAGCAAACCAACCATGACACGGCACAGATATAGGTCCATATCTGTATCAGGATTCAAATCGACAGCCTCCGCATATTGTGATGATCTCGATAACCTCACCGGCTTAGGTGGCTCAAGGCACCAATCGATGCGATTACAGTGCTCCTGACCTGGATATCTTAGGGTTCGAGTCCCGACGGTGGCAGGATTTCCGCACTAGCCAGACCGAATTCAGCTGCTGCCTGGAGGAGAATTCTAGCGGCCGGTTGCTCTAATCTAATATTTTTGGTTTCTCCGATCAAGACCAGGCGAATGCAGGGGCAATACCCCCGCAAATGGGCCACGGACCGCGCGCGATCTTTCTTTCTTCTTCCCTCACCCCTGTCCTCACCCCTCACTTACATACACTTCGCTACTACACATGCCGGGAGACGAGTCGGAAGCATAGAGGATGTCCCACTTGTGGGAGATACCTTGTTGGAGAAAGCCCACATGTCAGCGGTTAGGACGGCACCGGATCTCGCCAACCAGCGTGGGAATATCACCGCCACCTCCCACAGTAAAACATGCACTACCCTTACGAGACTAATGACCTGAGCAGTTGACGCGCCCGGAATCGTGAATGAATGAATCAATCGATAACCACACAGAACCCGACACCAACAGACGTAAATTGCTGCAAGGCAGAAGTCTCACCTCTCCGAAGACGCTGCCGGGCCCCAGCGTCGCGAGCACCGTCTTGCCGTCGTCCGCCACCACCGACAGCCGCCCGCGCTTCACGATGTACATCTCCTTGCCCACGTCACCCTTGCGGCAGATGTAGTCGCCGGGGCTGAACACCTGCAACCGTTCATTTATTTACTTCAACACTTAAGGAGTCCCATGAGGACTATATGCGTCCCGAGACCATTTGCGATAACCGCCGAATAAAATAGTATTGTACTGCACATCTAGAATTTACATTTATCAGCTTGTTTACCTTCTCTCCAAGAAAAGAAAATATGTTGTACATGTTAATGTGCTTAAAATACATGAATTCTTTGTGAAGGGAACTCCTGAAATTCCCGCACGCGTCCAGGTTCTTCCATGATATATACAATTGAAAATAATAAGAAGTTATTGACAACAATAACAAATAAAAAGTAGTATTACGTTAAAGTTTTTACATATATAAAAAAAAATTATAATGCAGTAATAACCGTAAGGAAAGGTAATATATGATCGCCACTTAGATTACATTGAATTTGAAACAAAAGTCTTTTATAAATTTTAGATTTCAAATATTAATAACATTTATTGAAGTAAATTGAATATCACGAAGAATAAGTGGCAAAACGACAATAGTTGTTTGTAATATTGGAAAGAAAAGAATGGGGATGTCATGTATCCCGAAGCGACTACTAATAGCACCAAATGACACGCGACTTCAGTAGTGTTAAAATAAAAACTGTTTAAATATATGTAGTGGATGCTGGAAACGAACAATTTGCGCAATTATTCTTGATTTCAATAACCACCGAGTATTTTACTACATTTGTTTGTTCCAATACAAATAGTTGAATAAAGGTAGTAACGAGTGTTTTGACACTTTACATCCAAAATGTTTGCTGCTAGTTTATGTACACAATTTAAACCAGGAAACAAGCTACATATTTTATTGATGATACTGCTGACGAAATATCTAAACCCAGTTTCCCATTTAACTGAATAAGTGCTTAAGAAAACGTGCACAAATTGTAAGTTGTAATTATTGCACAGAATTAAATCAAGAGAATCTCATCATTTGGTCAACGCATCTAGGGAAACTTGATGAACAGCCTGATCGAGATAGTAGTTATTACGCAGTAGAAGAAATAGTTACAGACATTTTTAATTAGTCTGAGCTGCAGGCACAGATAGTGACCCAGCTCTTCCAACAGCCCCGGCTCAAATTATTCCTCATTTGTTAACACTATCTCCTATGGCGTCAGTCAGTAGAGGGTTATTAGGATTAGGAAGAGAGGATGTGAAGAGGTAGCTTCGGTCACAACGAAAACCCTCCTCTCCGGAAGCCTCGGCTCACGTATTCCTCATTCGTTAACTGCAGTCTCCTGGCGTCAAGCAGTAGAGGGCTAATTGGAACGGGCCAGTAGAAGGATCTTACCTGGAGGCGCAGCTTGAGCACCAACTCCTCCAACAGCCCCGGCTCGCAGTCTCGGAAGATGCAAACCTCGCGCAGCGTGTCCAGGTGCACGTGGATGGCGATCTCCGCCTTGAGCTTATCGGGCAGCGCAGACAGGGCGCGCTCCTCGTCCAGCGCCTGCTGGTTGGCCCACGTGTACGTGAACCACCTGCCACAGACAAGCACACACGTCGCGCCGCCTCTCGTGATTGTCATGTGCTGTTGTTGACGTTATTACATGAAGAAATAAAGTAAATCATCTCCGTCAACTTAATATATTTATTGAGAGCCGGTTTTTGACGGCTTTGTCGTCATCATCAGTCTCGCTTTGTGTGGAAAAAGTCGGGCTCCTTGTTCCTAGTGCCATGCTTGGGCGCGATAATTTCATACCAATAGTTGGAACGTCCTTTTAAATAGGGACGTAGCTCAGTCTCCCGACTTTCGCCACACACAGCGAGACTGATGACGGCAAAGCCGTCGAAAGCCGGCTCTGTGAATAAATATATTAAGTTGACGTAGATGACTTCTTTTATTACTTCATCTCGTGATTATGCAATCCTGCGTGGAATGTTTGGTTAATTGGTTCCCTTAGGGTGTGAACGGATAAGGTTTCTAGTGTAGAGCATTTTATATCCCGTAAGGTGATCATCTACCACTAAACTGTGAGGTCTAGCGCTAGCCTACACTGTGGTTTGCGTGGTTTCCCCCTTCAGCTATTGCTCGCGCAATTTTCTTGATACGCGTGTTCCTTGTTCAGCGTTGAATAGCACAGCCCGTTGTGTTACTTTGGTCCGAGTTGAAACGACGCAATTTAAAAATCTGACATCATCCACCTTGTTCCTTCAAAATAATTGTGTTCCTCGCGCCATGGTTTGGCGCGGTAAGTTCATTATAATAGCTGGTACGCCCTTTTAAGCCGTGACGTAGCAAAACCTTCGTATCCCCGCACCCCCGCTGTGGAATATCAAGAAAACTTGCGCGTATAGTATACCCGCCAACATGGCTCCACCCCAGCCGGGCCGAGCTCTAGCTCTCGAATGATCTCGTAAAATCTGTGATAGTGTAATTCATGTGTATGTAAAGATAGATGGGAAAATGATGAGAAAGAAAGTGCAGTATGTGGCACGTTAAGGTACTGATTCATATTTTGTTTCATAAGGTAAAGGTTAAGATTACCAAATATTTATTTATCTTATCTTCAGGTACTGAGGGAAAAAGAAGGCAGACTTTATCAATTGTCTGTCTAATTGACACACAAATTGTGTATATCTTCACAAATTGGTAGCAATTTATCAAGCGCAATAATAAACTTCGTCATAATACGAATGTGGAGCTGCTTTGCTTTAAATTACGCAAGATCACGGTACCACCCAAGTGCTTCAGCCGCTGGGCATCGTACCTGATGACGTGCGCTTCCAGCTCCGGCGACACGCGCCGGAAGGACATGTACTGCTTGACGTCGTCCATGCGGTTGCGGAAGTTGACGCGGCTGACATTCATGTTGGATATCATGGAGCCGATGTTGCCGACGATCGTGGCGAAGATGAGCACGCCGGCCAGGAAGTCGGCCACCACGAAGGCGTACTCGGCGTCGTTCTCCGGCTGCGGCGTCTCGCCTGCGCACGAGCCACGTGACAGCACCCTGCGCTCGGGGAGATGGCGCGGGGGAAGAAGGCCAAGGCAGCGGGAATGCAAGAGAGAGAGAGAGAGAGAGAGAGAGAGAGAGAGAGAGAGAGAGAGATACGTGAGACAGGACCGTGGCGAGGAAGAGGACGAGGGCGAAAGCGAGGGCAGCAGAAATGCGAGAGGGAGCGAGGGTGAGAGAGGGAGGAGGCGTAAAAGAGGGCGAAGGCTAGGAAGAGGGCGTGGATGAGAGCATGGCGAAGGGCTTGGGCGAAGACTAGGATGAGGGCGAAGGCAAAGGCCAAGATGAGAACGAAGGCGAGAACGAAGGCGAGAACGAAGTCGAGGACAAAGACGAGGACAAAGACGAGGACGAAGGCGAGGATGTGGACGAAGGCGAGAACGAAGGCGAGGACGACTAAAGAGGGTGAGGGAATGGCGAGGACGAGGAGGAGGGACAGGATGACGAGGATGAGGGTGAGGTGAGGGTTTCTGGTGATACAATTCCAAAGAGTCATAACAATGTCAAATGACCATGCTTGCAAACTTTGATTTCAGTCATTGCAAACCTCCAAAAAACAAAAACAAAAATGATGCAACCAGCGTTTCCAAGGGTCAATTTCATCATATTAGGTTAGTGAATTCTTAATATTGACATTTACTTGCTTACGTTATTGGAAGTTGCCTGGGATAGTACGATTGAGGTACAAGGTATGATAGTATAAAAGTTAAATATTGTAAGGGATATACAGAAAATGAGATGTAACGTATTTTACATAAAGAAGTAATTTCACAGAAAAACACATAAGATAAAACTGTTTTTTATGTTCCAAATATGACCAGTTTTCTGTGAAATGTTTCTTAAACGTAAACTTTCTCACAGATGAAAATGATGTGCTCTCATACTTTTAACATAAAAGTTTGCAAGTGATCTTTATTCATTTTCGTTAAAAATATATTTTGCCATCATTATAGTGTAAGGAACTCTTACCTTACACATTTGTTTCTTATACGAAATATTGAATAAATTATTTATTCCATACTCATTATAATTTGAATATTGTATATGTGAATGCATACATTATTAAATATATTTCAGATTCAATGTAACTCCCAAAACAAATTGTAAAGAGAGAGAAATACTGTATGTTTACTAAATTCTGTTCAAATAATGAGTATGGATTAAACATATTAGAGTTAGGAAGATCAAGAAACCTAACAATATTATTAAAAAATATTTTTGTTAAAAAAATTGTTACTTTTTGTGGATTTCTGTTTTATTTCCCGCAAATACGAATGTAATACTAATATAATAATACTGTTCTATAATAGTGAATGTAATTCTAATGTAATAATACTGTGTAATAATAATGTTCTTTTCATCATAGATAAAAGTGCTTTCACGTAATATTCGGTAATGAGTTGTCTTTTAATATTTCGGTACTTGCGTTGGTGTCTAAGATATTCCGATTACAATTGCAACGTACAGTGATTTAAGTTTTCCACAATTAGAAAACAGTCCAGGCCGAACATTTTCTGGTAGCAAAAAGTTATATTGATCGTTTTCCTCCCATTATTTGTGGGGTCGACTACATACCTTGGAAAAGCGTGAAGGCTAGCGCACTGACCTACACCCTTATTAAAAAATATACAAACAAATTCTAAGGAAATTTGTACAAAATCAAGGTCTATAAAAGTTGCAAAAATTAGAATACCCGTTCAATTTCAGAATTAAAGTCGCCACTAATTGAATCAATGCAACAGATGCAAATGCCTTAAACATACAAAAAACAAAATTACGTCAGAGGGATGATACTTGCATTTATTGGAATATCGTGAACAGAGAGAATGGCGAAGAAGTTTTACGCATCCTCAGTAATTGTGTCTAAATCATGTGGGAAGAGTGATACGTGTGGAATACAGTGATAACGATGTGTTCCCTGAGGAACGGTTTTTCG
Source organism: Teleogryllus occipitalis (assembly GCA_011170035.1). Classification (NCBI taxonomy): domain Eukaryota; kingdom Metazoa; phylum Arthropoda; class Insecta; order Orthoptera; family Gryllidae; genus Teleogryllus; species Teleogryllus occipitalis. Next base: position 126,690 of record BLKR01000380.1, read on the forward strand.
CACCAAAACCAAATGTGTTCTAGAAAAAATAGAAAAAAACCTATAACATGGGCGTGAGTTTATTGACATGCTATGAACTAGTGGGCAAACCTGGAGCTTGTATCTAACATTTTAAATCCATACAGAGAGCCTGCACGAGAAGTTATACGTGCAATCCGCGGAATGTTGTGATCATAAGAGAGTTTTGATCGAGCCGCCTTGGTAGCGTGCAAAAGCCAAAGAGGTTAGTTGCTGGCGCTGGCCGCAAAGACCGGGGTCAGACGGACCCCGTTACCTGCGGCGGAGCCAAAAGCACCGCCCGCGGGCTTTCCGTGACTGGACTGACCGAGGCCTGGGCAAGGGTCGGGCGGGCCGCACACGACGCCGTCCTCTTGGTCCATGTCGGAGGGCCCTGCAAGACCTGGTGGGGCACGCGCACACATCACTCCATGGAATCAACAGCGAGCCACCGGCCGCGGCCGCGTGCGAAAGGTGAGGAGCCCAACCGACAGAGTGCAGCGTTAGTGAAACCGCAGCCTCGAAGTAAAGAGAGTTTTAGTGAAAGAGCTTGCGAGTCCACCGGCAATAGATGGTGGGGTCGTGCAGCGCGTAGAACAGCAAGGCTGAAGAGACAGAAGGAAGCCGCCCGGCATTTTGCCACGTTAGTTAAACTGCAGACACAGTAATCAAAGGTCTTGAAGTTTTAGAGAAAGAGCTTGCGACACCACCGGCCATAGTGGGTGGGGTAGTGCAACGCGTGGAACAGCGAGGCTGAAGAGACAGAATTCCTTCTGGCCGCTTGGCCTCAGCGCTTCGTAAAGAGATGAAGTTGGAGTCCCGATTGAACTCCGTGCTGTAGAGTTCAAGAATAGGGCAGAGGTGCAATGACAAGCCAAGACGTTAGTGGATGCTTTCCCAACCAAGATGACATTGGTTACCAAGATGAGTGCAAGCTCGCAAAAACAAAACAAAGTTTAGTGATAGTTGATAAAAGGGAATTAGATGGAGAAGAATGAAGAAAAAACAGCGTCACGTATGTGTAAACATTCTCATACTTTACTGCCTCTTACGTTATTACTCTGTAAAGACAAAGTAATGTAATGATGCAGCGAAAAGTGGCGATGTTTCGACGGAAAGGTTGGGTACCTTATACAAAAAAGTGGATAATTGTTGCTTCTAAATGTTGTGTACTTCCGGTAATGTGTTGTGTAATCAGAATGCACGTTTTGTAGTTACCTTGAAACAGAAAGTTTGGTTTATGGCAAAATATCTTGCTATCCGTCCATCTGTAGACAACACAAATGTCTAAACCTCTTATAGGAGTTTTTTCTAAAGTAGTCCCCAATAGATCTGTCCGAATTTGACACCCTGCAAAATTGAATCTGATATTTGATGTTGGGGGCGTCGTCCAACAACTACGGTGTTGAAGATAAAGTTTCCTGTAATGGAATTAAAGATAATTTTTCTTTTAATATAATCTATTCTTTAAAGATAGATCTTTAAATATGGTCATGTACAATTAATTGGAATTAAAATTTTTCAACGACTACAATTTTTTTCTTTAATTTTTTGACAAATAGAGCAAAGTATTTTCATCGAAATAGCGCAGGTCTAATTTTCGGTGATGTCGTTCAATTTTCGTAAATTGCAAAAGTTATGTGAATGAAAAAATATATGTTGTTGTAGCGCCACTAATTTAAATAAATTTTCTTTATTGTGACAGAAAAATGCACATGATTCTAAATACAATAATATATCGTTAGCCCTAGCAATCACAATTTTCGAAAATTCCGCTATTCAAATGTTTTTACGACAGCAATTCTCTATGTTGAAGTTTTCAATGGAAATTATCAATGAAATCGGCGAAATGATTAAGGATCCATCTTCATTTGTAAGTAGAAATGTAACAGTTGATGGGTTCAGGGTACAGTGTTAGAATCAAAGAGGTTTCGCTAACACAGTTTAAAGCGTGGACTTCAAAAATATCTGGGAAGCTTTTCAAGCTGCCCACTTCTCAAACTGCGAAGGTTCGCAATCGATTCATTTGCAGCGACGCAAGTTTTAAGTGGCTGTTAGTCGATGCCCTGAACCGTGAACGACCACGTAGTTTTCAAAACCGCAAACGCCTCGCTTTAAAGAGACAGGAAATATGGCGACTGGTTGCAACGATATCACGATTCTAGAAGTTTCAAAATATGATATAAATGGGCGATCCTGTAACGAAGGAACATATCTGTAACGAAGGAACATATAATTCAATTATATGAATCTATGAATTATATTAATGAATAAGATTTTGTGCGTAGTTATCATTATTAGTTAATGACATATTTATTACCCGTTGAGTGTCGACTATCTCTTTTTCAGACACATACGATTCAACGGGTATTCCATTTACATCTCAACTCAGGTATGTAAATTGGACCTCGAGAATATTTGTGATACATACATGTGAATAATTTAAAATTGAGTAGATAATTTCGAATTAAAACAATGTTTTAAAAAAATCCTTTCCACAGAAATTTTACTTTACACTGAATCTAATAATTTACGTGAAAATTGAAACAAAATAAATAAATAAATAAATTAGTAAATAAATTATACAACAATAATTACGTAGTTTTAAAATGAACACTAAATTAATTATGTGATTGCACAATACGAGTGTAAGTAAATAGGTTACCGTAAAGCAATGCCTCATTGTGCAAAAGTTTACGTATGAAAGACTACTGATCACGTTTCTTTTCTTGTTCATTTTAAGAGTATATTAGGCTATTCATTAAGAGTATATTAGGCTATTATTAGCATATAGTCGTAAGAACAAAGGAGTTAACTTTACAGAGGAACCAGAAATGAATCGTCAGACATGATAATCGCGTAACGCACGATGAATGAAGAGCAGCAAGTGTTTCCGAGCAGCCAATGGGAGTGGCTCAGCGCATGTAGGCAATGCGGACCTAATGAATGACCGTTGCGTCACTTCCTGCCCGGAAGACTACCTTCCCCACCACTCTCCTCTCCCCGCTGCTGTGCGCCTTCGCTCGTCCCCTCTTTCGTTGAGCATGCGGTGTCCGGTGCGACCCTCACAGCTCCCCTTCGCCCTAGACCCTTCACCCCAAACATCCATGTTTTTGTAGGAACATCGAAGTTTTAAACACCGATGTTTTGAGATCAATGGTTTTTCTTTTCCAATGTTTCTGAATGAAAATTCGCATAATCACAATAATGTGAAAGTTAAAATATGCAATAATAACTGATGGTAATACTGTTAGTTCATGTGTCAGAACCAAAGGAAGGCTATTTGTACTACCTTCTTTGATCAAACTCTCGCCCGAGATGACCTCCATGCCCTTGTATTTCCTCTTTCTTCATATTCATTTCGCATATTGAGATGTAGTCAACGAATACGCTGTGTGCGAAGGACCTGCCCCTTCTTCGCGTACTTCGGCGAATTGATAAACAAGAACATTAAATTTTAATGCACATGAATTTAATATTAGAGGTAACTAAACCAGTCTAAAAACATCGATGTTGTAAAACATCCACGGTTTTTATTCGATGTATTTTGAACATCTGTGTTTTAATTTTGAACATCGATGTTTTCTAACATGTTTTCTGACATCGATGTTTTGTTATCGACATCACATCACTGGGGTGCACTAACTGTTGATTTGATTTGATAATTTCGTGTTTCGGGCGCTCCACATGCTATGGTCATTAGATCCGTTAGTGTAGTGCGTGGATTTATCTCGAGAGGTGGGCAATTCCTTCCTTGCTGAATGGTGTAACGAATTCATCTGGCGCGGATCTACTCGTCGACTCGCGGGGTTTTCCTCATCCATGTACAGTCGACTCCAGTTGTAGTGAACTCGGATATAGTGAATCCTCGGTTATAGTGAACTTAAGTCACTGGTCCCGTTTCACTTACATTACAAATAAGCATAAGAAAACTGGCCTTTAGTGAACCTGAACCTCGGCTATAGTGAACTTAGAAAATACAAAGTCCTGGAAATTAATTCCCTCCTGGAAAAGAATACATCGCATCGGATATAGTGCCGCAAATTCCAACCCTAGGTGGCTTGAAAAAAAGGTCGTCGGCAAAAGGCTATAATAGACCAAGGTAGGGAACCGGGAATGGGCACTTTATTGATGGTCTTATGCCACTCAGTTTCAATGCGGAAATAAAGGTCGTGTCCTGCGTGGGCTACAACTGGCGGCGGCGAGGCGTAATTGCTTGCACCAGTTTCAATCTTGGTGTTACTTGACTTCGACAAAGCGCGTTGAGTTCTACGTAGGCGACAGGAAGTACGCGACTGACACAGCCTGGCGATATCCACCATGTCGCGCGGAAAAGCCATCAGTTTCATTAGCCGCTTGCGCCATCCCGCTACGGAAAGCATCTCGTATATTATTATGCGAATAAAAGGGCCTTCGGAGAGTGGAACGGTTTCAACAGTGCAAGAGGCATTTAAAGGTGTCAAGACTGCATTACGATACTTAGACACAGAGGTCAATGCGCAATCAATTCTGGAGAAGGATCAAGAGAAATTTCTAATGGAAACGTACGAAGCAAACAATTGACAAACAAATATATTAAACATTTCTGTTCGTGCTGTTCATGTTTTGCTTTATCTCTATATGAATAAAATCAATCGTTATGGAGAAATTCTGTTTAATTTTGACATCATCGGATATAGTGAACCTCGCATATAGTGATCCAAAAATGTTAGTCCCCAGAAGTTCTCTATAACCGAAATCGACTGTATCTCCCACTGGCGAAACACCGCCCCATTCTCTAAACTCCCCCCGACAAACTCTAAGCTACCGACTATTTGCCCGACATCTGTGGTTGTATACTAGTACGTGAAAGTGTGTGTGTAAGCAAGGGGCAAGGACAGGTCAAGAAAGACAAGATCTTGCGGTCCGTGACCCGTTTGTTAAAATACAGCTCCGGCATTTGGTATTGATCGGAGAAACTGTGGAAAACTATCGTTCAGAGCACTCGACAGCTAGAATTCTTTTCCAGACAGTGGATAAAGTCGACCTATCTATCTAGCTAGTGCCGAAAATCCTACCACTATCGGAACTCGAAGCCTAGGACCTCTCGGCTAGGGGAACTGGAGGGACATCAGTTGATGCCCTATACCACTTTAGCCGGTGCACCGATTGACAATATTTTGTTTTGAAATTCTAAGGTTCAGTTCTCGTTCCACTGAGCTCATTACATCAACACCAAGATTAAAAAATATTTTCATTAGATATGATTTTGAAGGTCAATGACTTGTATTTACGTAAAATTGGAGACAGAAACCTGCATTTTTTTTCGACTAAGGGACATTTTTCATCCATGATAGTCATTGTTTAGTAGAAAAGACAGAGACTGGTTGGGACAATAGGCTGGTTGGCACTCAGATTCCTACATCGACCACGTAGCTTCCAGAAGTCTTGGATTTGTGTCACGGGTCCTTTACGACCTATCAAACGTCTCACAGAACTCTCACGGTATCTGTGAAACGATGTTGGAATTGTGATATCAGATATGTTTTAGAGCTGGGAGAGTAATATTTGCGTAGTTCATGGATGGTCGTCTGTCATATTGGGAAGGAAAAATATTATTTCTCTCTCCTTTTCAACAGAAACTTTAGCTTTGAATTCTCTTGCAACCTCAACGGCCTTACTTAATAAAAAAATCCCATCCGAGACTGATTGACATTTTTCAATTTGGTTTGTTTGGCACACTGTCATTTAGTCCCATCCTCTTTCTGTCAATCATTTCCACAAAATAAAACAATTTTTTAAAATTTGTATTCACATCTAGGGAAAAATCACCGCTTGTAGCCATAGTTACAAAATGTTTTTTAGTCTTCTCCAACTTCTTGGGCTACAGTTCTAGATTCGTAATGAGTCACAAAGTGGACAATTGGTTTTCTTTTTTTAATAGTATATCCCTTGCCTACTCTGGCCAAATTGTTCAATTTTTATTAATGTATTTCCAAACACCAATTTTGTTTCAGTAGCGGCCACTTAAAAATTGCAAAATGTTGGTAGTTGACTTAATAATGGCCAATCGATATTCTACTCCTGCACGTGTTTGAGACCAAAATGTCGAATAAAGTATCCTACATCTAACATTACTGCAATGCTAATATTAATAAAATGTTTTCAACGTTCTCACCACTACGCAGCATGTTCAGCTCCATGTTATGAAAAATTTGAAGCCAGTGGGAAACCTTCAACTCTTATTTTATAAATCTTTTGCTTGAAGTGGCCACTACTAACTCAGTGGCCATTACCGATGTCGTTGCTATACATCTTACCATCATGATAAAGTAAAATTTCGTGTTATGTCTGACAAATCTTTCAACTTTCGGCATTTCTTTCAAAAGCAGAGACATCTATACTAATAAAGGCGAATTCAACGATATTTCGATATTTATTTAGTCAAAAACAGTAAAAGACTGTATGTGACGTATGGAGGAGAAAATCATCTGCGCACGCTTCCTTGAGTTTCTGAATCCCCTCCCAACAATTTAACTAGGGAACTTCATTTAATCATTCCATGTTTTATCCCAAATAGAACTTAATCTTGCAAAAAACGAACACGAATAAGTTGCAGGTTTAAGCTTCAAAGAAAGGAGAACAAGTTCTTAAGAAATAAATGAATGATAACTGTAAAAAACTAAACATTATAAAAGAAGTTATTTCATGTCCGCTTACAATAAGTCTTCCGTAACCAGAGAGAACGACAAGAAGGGACTCTTTTCTTTGAGAGAACGCCGCACGGCGCCACCGGCCAAACGGACTGCCCGTTGATGAGGCTTATTGCACTAAATGTGTAGTCGGCCTCGTAACTGTCACCCTCTCACTAGCTGTGGGAAAGCTCACGCAATGGGCCGTCTGTTGAGTTTTTGAGAAAGTTTATTTGATGTTATTTAAAGCACATGTATTCATAAATATAATAATGTGAAGAAATTGCCTTTAATGTAAATATGACCGACGTAAGAGACAAGTCCAAACAATTTCATATTTACATATTTTGAAAAAACAGAAGAATAGAGCAATACAGCGTTTATGTCATGGTATAGGGTTTGTTTGCCACTAATCCTACCCAAAACTTAAAGAAAAAAATTTGAAGTCGTTTTTGAGAAAATCTTGTTTTTGTAATAATTTTAAAATTACAAATATTGCAGGCATTATTGCACGAAAACTACTAAAAGTTTTCATAAAAATGCACATGACCTTTATGAAAGAAATATTTATGGACAACAAATTTTATTTGAAAGAAAAATCCCCGTCTTCAATTTTGTAGTTCTAGGAAGACGCAGAAAAAATTCAAACTTTCCCAATTTTCAAAAATTCAGAGTTAACCGCGAAAATCAGACCTATGCCACCTTTATAAGTGTATTTTACCCTATTCGTACAAGAAACATAAAGAAAAAATTCGGAGCCGTTTTTAAGAAAATTTTGAAAATGTCCGGGGGCTTCATGTAAAGTACCCCCAAATTTTAAAGAATGTTTCTCAAAATTTAATAAGATTCAAGTAAAGCCAGATTGACATAGGTTTCTTCAATTTGGAAAAGATCGTACGTGTTGTTTAGGTGCTAGTAGTGTTCACAGACAGACAGACAGTGACGGACACAGACAGACAGACACAGACACAGACAGACACAGACAGACACAGACACAGACAGACACAGACAGACACAGACAGACACAGACAGACACAGACAGACACACACAGACAGACACAGACAGACACAGACAGACACATACAGAGATAGACAGAGACAGAGACATAGACAGACAGAGACAGAAAGAGACAGACAGAGACAGACAGAGACAGACAGACAGACGTTTTGCTTCCAATTGTTTTTTCGGTCACGTGTTAGAGGATTTTTTGTCTTAATTTAGCAACTGGTTTAATGCACTTTTTCGCCACTAGAGCCCGTCAATGAATTTTTTCCGCCGAAATACCCCCGTTTTTTCGCGCAGCATTACATAACTTTCTCTATACTACGTATATTACTCCGTATATACGTACGTATACGAAAAAGTAAAAATATCAACTGGTGGCAATCTCGGCCTCCCGTTCTCAAAAGATTTTTGTGGTAGTTGACCCTAACAGCTTCATAAGAATGCTACAGAGAGATGAATATAATAGTTTACACTATAATATCAACATACAACGTAATTAGAAAGATGCTTGATATTAATTTGGAGAATTCGTTTATTTACAGATTTTGGACGTCCGGCATGTGCATGAAACATTTTGTGTTTCGTTTGGTTGTAATAACGAAAATGAATATAAGTTATTTAATATGAATTTATTTTATATGAACAGAACTTACAAGTGTTGATGTCTTCTTGTTCTGCTCCTATAAAAGTTGTTAATGCAGTTGTCAATGTCTTCTATTTTTGACGTTGATAACTTGTGAAGTTTTTCTACATTAACTAATTATTTAAATATGTTTCAAAAAGAAAATGAAAACTATCAATTACTCCTACGAATCAATAATTTTTAATGTGATTCTTGGTTAAGGTTGACAGATTCTCATCAAGGAATGGGGATTTTAGGAAAACCTTTCTTCTTACTATAGCATTCGCAAGCAGAGTTGAAAAAAGCAGAAATCTTGAAGAGTAATTTTTTCCTAGAATTCTTTGAGTCGTGGCACGTTAACGCTTGATGTCGCGTCTCGGAAAGAAACTTGATCAAAGTTGGTAACTCGTTTGATTAATTTTTTAGTCGCTTGGAAATTCGCGCTCAAAGTTTGGAAAGGAGATGCGTTAGCACAAGACAATAAGAGTGAAGAAGCGTTTGAAAGGAAAGTTGATGATGGGGAAAGGTATAAAAGGTTCAGTTGAGAAACTCCCTGTGCTTTTCTAGGAGTATTGAAAGTTAGGAATTAGAGTGCTATGTGGGTACATTATCTAACATTACTTTTAAAAAAAATTGATAAAAATCAACGTTTTGTTAAAAAATTTGAAACATTTCAATTTTTTGAAATTTTACTTTTAAATATTGACGTTTATTAAAAACATAAACGTCAATAAATTTTAATAAAACCGAATGTATGTGCATTGGACAAGGAATAACAGATATAGACGTGAATGGTAACAACATTAAAAGCTGTAACACTTTCAAATATCTTGGATCTTTAATAAACAACTCGGGTACATGTGCTGCAGATATAAACTCGAGAATAATTATGGGGAAGAAAGCAACCAAAGCTTTACACAGCATATTATGGAATAACAATATCATCCAAGATGTCAAAACAAGGATATTCCATTGTGTAGTAGAAAATTCAGAACTATATGGAGCGAAAATGTGGCCACAAACAAAAAATAAGAGATAAGATAAGGACAGTGGAAATGGACTACATGAGACGATGCCTACAACTAACTCGCAAGGACAGAGTGCGAAATGAAGAAATATGGAGAAGGATGAATATAATTTGTTCTATTACGAAGACCTTGGAAAACAGAGCACTACTGAAGGATGAGGCCTCAAACCACGAGATTGGGAGGATCGAGAGTTGTGGAGGATGAAAACGGCAAGCTCCTAAGGGGAAAATGCCGAAGAAGAAGAATATTGACGTGTTTTTTAGTTTTAAACTACCAATTCGCATTTTTCTAGATTTTTTAATGAATTTATTTAAAAGATGTGAAAGGTGCATTTTGTTCTCAGTATTTATTGAACAGACGTTAGAAATTAAATAATATAAAGAAATTTAACTTTTCTGTCTTACGTAAGATAGATAGTACTCTCTAAATTTTTGAGTAGAAATACTCATATGGGCTCTGTTCTCACAAAATTTAACAAATTGACAGTGCATTGGTTCATACGTTTTAGTTACTGGAAAATAACTACATTTATTTCATAAACTCATGGTTAGATCAGTTACCTATTATATTGCCATTGGCATTGCCAACTAACATAACGAATTTAATGTAATTGACAAGATTGTTAGATGTAAAGCCAAGGTTCAATGACTATAGCTGCAGTGCAATTTTTACCAAATTGCGAGACATTACCAAATTTACTATAAGGGGTAGGTTATGTAATGCCCACCGTACTCGTGTAACGTAAAAACTCGAAATTAGTTATGAACAATTTCCATGCCTATGGTATCAAGGAACATGTAAAATCTGAACAAGTAATCATCAAAGTGTCATTGTTAGAGCCTAAAATTGCTTTTCATTTTATCAGCGTGCGGTAATGTAAGGCTTTTACACTAATCTCTAGAGTCGTGACACAGGCTTGGTCTAAGTTGAGAGTTGCGTGTGGTAGGATGGTACTAGCGTAGAGCCGTCCCGTTCGTTCTGTAATGCTTGTGCTTTTATGAAAATAAATTAAGAACGAAACTGAAATCTATTCTAAATAAATTTCAGGATTTACCTTGTAACGATACCGAATATTATACCCCGGCTAATCGTAAACAAAGTGTTGCGTAATCACGCGCTGGCGCCTTTTGCGTCTTTTCTAAGCCGTCGGGCGGCTAATTCGTTCCGTACAGCTGCCGCCGCGACACCTCGGTGCCAAGCAAACGGAGGGTACTGTGTTAGTTTTCGCCAACGCCGACGTGGGTCTATCCCTGGGAATCTAGCTGGGAAGGGGGGCTGCGCAGTTTGGAAACTCCGGGAGAGACCACCTGCGTTTATTTACGAAAAGTGTGCGAGTGAGAGCGCATCATGGAAAATTCCGCTCGACACACCGGCAAGACACAAGAGATTATAGGATAAAATTTAAGTAAGACGTAGGAACCTTTCCCCAATAGAAGCACGTTTTAGTAAAATTTCTTGAAACTTCTAGAACATTTGGGAAACTGGGGGGGGGGGAGAAAAGGAGAGGTGAGCGCTGGCATGCGTCGAGCAGGCACATCAGAACGGTGGGAGAGATCCCAGTAGGCGGATCAGAACGGTGGGAGAGACCACAGTAGGCGGATCAGAAGGGTAGGAGAGGTGAGCGCTGACGTGCGCTCAGCTCGCAGAACAGTAGAGCGGGAGAAGGTCAGTGTCCCTCTACTTTAAATTGAGGACGAGTTGTTCCTCCGGTTAATCACTTGTCGAGTATATTTGTTTTTTATCTCTGCCGATCACGCCCGCGTCACCCGTCTCAATTTACGTGACGATTATTATCGCGCTGCTGGACACCTGAGTCTTGAGCTGTCGTCGCTTTCATCGTCACCATCACGGCACCACCGCCGTCGCCGCTGCCGCCGTCGTCGTGGTCACATTGCGCCACCGCAACCGCCGACGCGGGAGTTAAGGGCTTCCCCTGCACCCACGGGACACGCCGCCTGGTGTGAGGTTCGGCGACCTGTGGAGGTTGCCCACCCCAGCGGACCTGCCTGCAAACGGTGACTGTGTTTTGATTTGTCGAGCTGCGGCAAAATCTTCAGTACGCCTTTCAGGCGCAACGCTTGTTTATGAAAGAAACTTTTATCCAGGGGGTATAGTCAGCCTCCAGGAAGTGTTCGCCGCGCATTGGCGACTTCCTTACAATATTAAGTTCCCTGTAATGTATTAGCTTTATAGCGTAAAAATAGAAGAAGTAATTACTCAGACCTTGATTTTTGTATGCTAAAAATTTAAGTCTTTCATTAAAGTTCATTTGTGTTCTAAATATTTTTTTTAATTCATCACGTAGCTAAATCCGTCCACCATCCATACTTCTTTAATCTACATGCTTCCTGAGCTAGCCGGCCACACGAGCCCAGGTAAGCACAGGTAGGTTTGGGAGACCGGGTTCGGTGCAACCTAGAGGCACTGAGTTTCAGAACAGGACGAGACACATGTTGCATTTCATTATTATGAAATTAAAATATGCCACAAGAGTAGAAATAAAATATACGTTTCTGCGTGTGAAAATAGTAGAAGTAAAAAGGTTGCTTTTTCAGCTTTCTCTTCTCCAGTCTTCTCCTAATTTCTGTCTCCTCCCTCCTTTGTTTTTAACTAAACGGTGTGATGTAAGTTTAATTATTTTAAAAATTATTTTTGCATTTCAAATAATACTGCTTATTAAAGAAATTATGCAGTTTATTTTGGCGATAAAGGAGCCTAAAATAGAAGATAAATCTAAAAATTCTGTTTCAGTTACAGCAGTGTTTCAACGGGCGTTTTAAGTTTACTTTCAAATGGGATGTTGTACTGTCGCAACGCCTTCCATTGTTGAGTTGCATTAAAAAAGTGTATTTTCATATCAATTAACACTGTCTCTTTACGAAATTATACAGCTTATTTTGACTTTTCAAGCAATTAAAACAGGAGCTATGAAAACCCCAAAATCCTATTTTGGAAACAGAATTGTCGTGCAAACATGTGAACAATGCTGTTTTGCGCATTATCGCGCAAACATGTGTATAATTTCCAAATGATGCGCTGTTTTGTTTCAATGCTTTCCATTGTTGAGTTGCACTTTGGAAAAAACAACGTATTTTTATGTCATTTAATACTGTCTTTTTAAGAAATTATACAGCTTATTTCTCAAAAGAGGAGATTTGAGAACCCAAAAATTCTATTTTAGAAACAGCATTGTCGCGCAAACATGTGTACGGTATTTTTATTGGTATAATTTTCAAATGGCGTGCTGTATTGTTGCTATGCTTTGCATTGTTGAGCTGCATTTTAAAAAAAAACAACGTATTTTTATGTCATTTAATGCTGTCTTTTTAAGAAACTATACAGCTCATTTCGACTTCTCTGGCACTTAAAACGGGAGATTTGAGAATCTAAAAATCCTATTTCAGAAACAGGGTTGTCGCGCAAACACGTGAATGGTATTTTCATCTGTATAATTTTCAAATGGCGCTCTGTATTGTTGCGACGCGAGTTGAGTTGCATTGGTCCAGAATAAACAATGTGTCTCCGGCGCAGAGCTCTCGGGTTCATTAGTTCGGATTTACGTGCTTGCGGGGCCTCACAATCGGCCAGGCACAGCACGGGGGCGTGGGCGGATGGGGGGAACAGCCGCTTTGTGCGACTGTTGCGCGCGCTCTGTGCTGCGGTCCGCCGCGTGGGCCGTCGCTGCTGGAGATACCCGACGAAGAGTTTGGCAAACACACGGGGAAATGGTCGGGCGTCCTGATTGGCGGCGCCACGTTTTTGCATCAAAATTCTCATCGAAGTGTTCCTGCGTTCTGAACACACAATGGTTCTGTATGTTCCGCTAGGGCTGTGTGGTTATTTGTGATATAATATTGTCCAAAAAATCGTGAGTATATTCACACGCAACTTTTCTTGAACAATGGCTTGAACAAATGCCAATGATCAATTAGGGATTCTGGGCGCGTCAACTACTGAGGACATTGGTACAAGTGAAGTACTTGTTTGTTTTCCTCGGGAGGTGGCAGAGATCTTCCCCCGCAGGATGGTGAGATTTTCACCAAATTTCCCGTCGGCTATCCGGGTTTTCCCCAACCAGGTATCTCCCTCCAGCGGGGTTCCGTCCAAGTCGAGACAAGCTCTAGGCTCCACGACTGTTCTCCCGACATGTGTGGTAGTGTAGTACTTGTGAGTGTGTGTAAGTAAGTAAGTAAGGATGAGGATAGGGCAAGGAAGGGGAAGGAAAGCTCCCACACGGTCCGTGGCCCGTCTGTTACGCTACATTGGTCCGTTGATAAGACATTGACATATTGAAACTCACGTAAATTATTGTATTAGCAATGGAACAATGTTTCAGCAGTAGGTAAGTAGTTGAACGTAGTATAAGCGGATTATTGTAGGTTTTACTCACAAATGCAATGGCTAATAACGCCGAGGTTTTGAAAGGGCTAAAAACCACGTATGACAAAATAATAATCAATATTGCCATACAAAACTTCATCCAAACTCCATACTATTGTAGCAATGTTTATCATATTGATTTTTTTTAAAAGCTGTACGATACAAGAAACAAATAGTTGAATTGATATTATTTTTTTGGTTATCGATGGCAATAGCAGCCTGGAAGAAAATCTTTATTACAAATGGTATTATAGAACGTGCAGAGGGAGTTTCTCAAAATTTACTACTTGATAAATCGAGAGTGAAATACGAAAACCAGCACACGAACTCTGTAGAGAAAGCAGAAGCGACTTCAAGAGGTAAATAAAAAAAATACTTTCATTCTTCAATGAATGAAGAGAAACCTTAAAACCTTCCTAGCATGTATTCCTTGATAAGGAAAACGTCGAAAATAATTGAAGTAGACATTTTAAAGAAATTGCGTGATTATATAATTCGATTTTTAAATAAACAGATAACGCAGTTAATGTAGATTGGTATGCGTCGACTTCAAAGGCATTTAGATGTTTTTGGAAGATAATATTTTTGTGGTTCTTTAAAAGGGACATTTTAGTTTCTAAAGTGGAAAATTTTGAATGCAAAGAAAAGTAATTATATTATTTAAGACATACGATTCCCAGAGATACTTAACATAGCATTGACGGGCACCACTCACGACCTATCTTTTACAGTGACTTACCTTAGCGCCGGGTGCAGGACTCTGATTAAGCGTTCAGTCATTTACAAAATGTGCCTTTGAAACACCATCTGGATATCATAAGATACTTCGTTATTTTTATGAGCTCCTTCTGATTGATGCTGGAGTATGCGGAAACACTCAGGGTCCCTATACACACCCGATTCTCTTCTAAAGATGTTATGATTCAACCAACGGTCTCGAAATACCAGATAATTATAGTTGTAGGAGGTATCGATCACCTTGTTCAAAAGTACTTCCACATCTGAGGTAATTTATGCCGTTTTAAATATAAATGGATATCATTATTTTTCATTGTTGTCTAAATTTATCATAACTAAATTACGCTGCGATGGTATATAAGTAACTGTATTGGACTGTTACTTTCGCGCCCGGTCATCACCTAAGGTTATTCTTTCACAAACAGGGCTTCGAAAGAAGACGAAGAACGTTTCTTCGAAGAAACGAAGTGACTCCATTTCTCATGTCGTAGATAAGCGGCGTGTAAAAGAACCGTAAGTCTTAATGGCACCTGAATTCAATTCTAAATACTATTATTTGTGAAAACTTCTTTATGTTTCAAATTAAAGTCTAACTAAATCTGCGCAACGAATGTAACTAACTACATTTACAGATCGTTAGATCTCCAGAAGAACACCTAACAAACGGAACAAACAGAATATTGTCAGTGAATCCAGAATATTGTCATTACAGCCCACAGAAATAAGGAAACGATGGTAGAAACTCTCGAAAGTAAATGAATAAGACACTAAACAACACAAAAGAGTTAGAGGGAAAAAGTATTTCAGATACAAAGAAGGTATTACAAAGTAAACATTGACAGAGGGAACAAGCCCTGTGAAAATCTGCAACGAGCCAGTAAACTCCTCTCGGTTATAGCACGAAAACGCTGTTAAGTTAATCCGGTTGGTAAAATATGTGGTAAAAGATATGAAGAGATAATCACGATTATATTGCGAGTTAAAAGTTAATCCGGAATATTTAAACTCGATGAATGATAAACGTAAACGAGTTTGGCTAAACCGGCTCAGTGATTATTATGGCATGGCACATTGAACGAGTCGATTAAAGCGGAGTGAATGGGAGGTAAGGCTGCTGTGTAATGAGATGCGCGGATGGTGGGTGACGAGCGACGTGGGTGGGGGAGGGGTGGCTCAGGGCATCAACTGATGCCACTGCAATGCCTCTGAACGGCAGGTGCTACGTTAGTTCCGGCGGTCGCAGAGTTTTCGACACTAGCCAGAGGGCTGGATCGAGTTATGTGGCTGTCTGGAGGAGAATTCTAGCTGGCTACTGTGATTGATAGTTTTACCTGGTTTCTCCGATCAACAGGCGAATGCCGGAGCAGTACCCTAACAAACGGGCCACGGACCGCGCGCGATCTTTCCTACCTCTTCCTTGTCCTCTCATCTCCACTTACACACGCACACACACACTCTCTTTTTCACTAACATGCACTACACTATCACACATGCCGGGAGACCGGTCGGGAGCTTAGAACTTGTCCGGGCTGGGGCGGTGTCCCGCTGGTGGGAGATACCTAGTTGATGGGAAAACCCCGCTAGACGACGGTAGGTCAGTGCCGGATCTCACCATTCAGCGGATCTCGCCATTCACCGCCACCTCCCGAGCAAAAAAATGCACTACACTTAGGGGACTGAAGACCTGCGATTGGAATCACTAACAACCAACCCACCTCCCCAGCAAAAACATACACTACACCGACGGGTTTGATAGCTCCCGGGATCACTAATCAATCGATTAAAAATAAAATTCAAGTGGAGTGAATGGGAGGTAAGGCTGGCGTGTAATGAGATGCGCGGGCGGCGGGCGACGGGGATGGGCGCGGTGTGTGTGGGCGCCGCTGCTATCGACCGAGGGCACGCCGTTGCGGCGGCAGGGTCGGGGGAGGTGGGGGGGGGGGAGACGGCGGGCGCCCAGGGCGGCGTATTGGAGCGGTGCATACACTTCGCTCTGTTTTATTCATTTTTATACGATCGCGGTCGCGAGGTGTGAGACGCGACGGAGGCTGCGGCCGCGTGGGCTTCTTGGGAAGCACCCGAGGTCCGGGAGGTGTTACCAAGAAAATACTCGTTCTGAGCGGAGGGAAGAAGTAAGTTTAAAAAAACCTGTTTTTTACTAGTTAATGTTTTATGAAGATAGACCACGAGACAGTTTGGTATATAGGGGAAAAACTTTGTCTTAGACACCAGGGATAAAATCGTCCTTCCAAATAACAATTTTTCAGGTGTGAAATTTTGTTTTGTTTGCCGATGATATTAGAAACGATCAAATGAAAGTAGGTCTGTTTTTGACTTGACAATACATTTATGAGTATGTATATAGAATTATAGAATAAGAAGTAGTTTATATGTTTCGTAATGAATATGCATAATTTTCTTAAATATTGATAAAACAAAGACAGGCAGAGGTCTCCGGATGTAAAAGTCTTGGTTTTTAAATCTAAGCGATTGGCTATACAAACCGATCTTTAGCGGCAGATGCGGCCACTGCATGGAAAACATCCATCTAAAGCTAGCAGCGCCCACAAGCCAATCTCAACCAAAATATATCCATAATTATAGGCTAATTATGGGCTAATTAAGTACTCTATTCCCGAATTCAGGGCGGTTCCAAAATTCAGGGCTGTACAGAGAGAAATAATGAACACAGGTTCTTATGGGCGAATAAATAAAAAAAAAATAAAAAAAAAAATAAAAAATAAAAAAAAAAACAGAAAAAATCTGAACCCCTACTCAAAATGTAAGAATAATTATGGTATCTAGGAAACAAATTAATCCCGCATTTATATTCCAAAATTCAGGGGTGTATATATACTATATAGTAATGAAAATAATTCCAATTTTTGTCCAATCTTCAATATTTGCGTCTTCTTAAAGCCTAAACAACACGCCTTCTAGCAATGGAATATAGACTAAAACACATACAAGGAATTTCGACAATGCCGAAAAATAATTCTGGGCTCTTCTCCTTTGTTACCAAAAACAGAAAATTCCCGTGCAAACGATATAAGACCTTTTAACCATTTCCCTATTACTCAGTAAATTAACTTAAAATTACTGAACGTATAGAAATAAGGAATTTACGGGAAATTGTACAAATACTGGAAAATAAAATACGACCCTGAAATAATTTTGGGCTAGTCTCGTATAATTAAAAAAAATATAAACTAATAAAAATTACCCCAATTTTTTTCCGATCTGCAATATTTGCGTTGCTATAAAATCTAAATTACAATACTTTCTCTTCTAGCAATCGAATATTGTCTAAAAGATATACAATCGAGTTCGACAATGTCCAAGAATAATTTTGGGCGTCCCTCCTTTCCGTCCAGGAATTGGAAAATTCCCGTGCGAACGATATTAAACTTTTCACCACTCTCCTATTACTTAGTAAAAAAATCAAAATTACTGAATGTATAGAAATAAGAAATTTATTATATATTGTTCACATGTTAGTAAATGAAATGCCGTTTTCAAATAAATTTAGACTACTCTCATTCTTATTAGAAAAAAATATATACTAATGAAAATTACTCCAATTTTTTTCTTTTGATATTCAGTTTTTTTCGTTGTGATAAATCCTACACTACATGAAATTCTCAAAGAACAATCGAATATTGTCTAAAACAAATGCAAGGGAATACGATGGTGACCGATAATAATTATGGACTTTTCTTTTTCTTTAAAAAAATTGGAAATTCCATTACGAACAATATTAGACTTTTTGACCACTTTATCATTACACAGCAAGTAAACTCAAAAATACAGAATGTAGGGAAATAAAGAGTTTATTGACAATTGTACACATACTGGCAAATGATATGCGACCCTCAAATAATTTTGGGCTAGTTTCGATATTTAAAAAAATAATATACTGTATTCAAACCATCCCAAATTTCTTTCAATTTTTATTGCAAATTACGTATATTCAAAAACACTGGGCGTTTGAAAATAAGGTTGGTACAATTAGATTAAGGTAGTATAATTAAATAATTTTCTTGTTGTTACTGAAGAGCCTAAAATTAACACAAACCAATGGGGCAAGAATTTTGAGTTTTCAGAAAATGGATATATTTTGATTTTTTGTTTTCTTAATTAGGGGTGAGTTTCGAAATTGAAAATTGTACACATATTGGCTAAAAATGGGCCCTGAAATAATTTTGGTCTAGTCTTGAATTTATGAAAAGAAGTATGCACTAATGAAAAGAATCCCCATTTTTTTTCGATCTTCAGTATCAGCGTTGAGATAAAAGCTAAACTTCATGACTTTTTCTTCCAGTAAGCGAATTCTGTCTGAACCACATACAATGGTATTCGACATTGCTCAAAAATAATTTTTGTCCATTCCTTCCAAAAAATGGAAGATTCTCGTGCAAACGATATTTAGACCTTTTGACCACATTCGCGCATCTCAGTAAATAAACTGGAAATGGAATTTGGAATAAAATGGAATAAGGAATTTATTGGTAATTGTAAACATATTGGCAAATAAAATGCGACCCGTAAAAAATTTTTTTGGGGGCGTTGTGATGTAACGGAAAAATGTTTTTGGTGAAATTAACGACTCAAAATTATGACGCGTGAGTTTTTTAGTTATGAAATATTGGGGTGGTTCTCACTTTCTTATTCTCGTAGTTAAAGATGGGTTTCGAAATTTGGAAAAGTGATCAAAATTCGCACGTATTTACTGAGTTTTCGAATTTTGAGTAAGTGCCATGCCCAAATTTTGAAGCCATAATTGTGGGAGGTTATGGGGTAATAAAACAAATGCTTTAAGTGTTACTAAAGAGCCAAAAATTAATCCAAAATTATTAGGCAAAAAATTGTTTTGAAAAATTATCGTGCTTTATATTTTGTTTCCTAAATTAGGGGTGAGTTTCGAAATTTTTGATAGTAGCCAACACGAGCCAGAAATTCAATTATTTAGAGCATGCAAAAAATTTTGATCTTTTATTCAGTAGGGGTGCTAACTTAACCTCTCTATTTTGATACCTTATTTTCGGTGTGTTGTGGGAATCAATAATAATTTTCTTGTTGTCACTGAAGAGCCCAAAATTAACACAAATCAATGGGGCCAAGAATTTTGAGTTTTCAGAAAATGGGGATATTTTGACTTTTTGTTTTCTTAATTAGGGGTGAGTTTCGAAGTATTGAAAAGTGGCACTCGAGAGCCCAAAATTCACTTGTTTCGAGCGTACAAAAAGAAGTAATTTTGAGTAAGTGGGGATGCTAGCTTTACCAACCCCAATTTGATACCTTAATTTCGGAGTGTTGGGAGGTAGCCACAATTTATGGAGGGGCTAAAATTAGCCCAAAATTATGGGGAAAGAATATTTCAGTTTTTCGAAAGTGAGAGTGCTAGCTTTACAGACGTCCCGTAAAACTAATGTTAATTTGTTTAGCCCTGTACAGTCCTGAATTTTGGAATATAAATGCGGGAGTAATTTTTTTCTTAGAGCCCATAATTATTTTTACATTTTGGATAGGGTTTCAGATTTTTTCTGTGTATTTTAATATTTGTGTTTTTTCGCTCGTAAGAACCAATGTTAATTGTTTATCTTTGTACAGCCCTGAATTTTGGAATATAAATGTGGGAGTTCGCTGCTAGCTGTAGTCTAAAGCTAGCAGCGCCCACGGTTTTGGGAAATCCAAAAAAGCCTAAAATTCGGGAGTAGAGCACTTAATTAGCCGGTAATTAGCCTATAATTATGGAGATAGTTTGATTGAGATTGATTTTTGGGCGCTGCTAACATTAGATGTCTATGGAAAGCTCAATTGAAGGGATTTTGATCGGAATTATTTGAATATTTTCGTTCTGGCTTTGCCTTTCACCTTGCGACTACAGTCTTTGTAATGTTTATGAAATTTCTTAAAAGGCAACAATTCTTAGACAGTAATACGGTTTGGGTCGTCTTTGAAGAAAGTTTCCATTTGCGAAACCGAGAGGAGCCTCTCCTTCATATGAGGGATCCATAAACATCTGGTCGGAAGGCGAAGGCTCCTGACATGCGACGGGTGAGCAGGGGGAGAAGGCACTACGGGTGCATGGAATAATGTACGGGAGAACGCGGCACTTTCATGTTGGATACCTGGCGCCTAATACCCGATGCTGCGCGGACTTTCTTGATATCCAATCCTTGCTAAAAAGATCAATTATATACAAGCCGCGGAGTTTAAAATTATTATTTTTAATGTAATTGATTCGAATTTTAATGAAGTACAATATTTTTTCCTTTATTTAACAGTACATTATTTAACAGTGCTATTAGATTAAATATGTTTACCTTACGCACTACTACTGACCTCTAGCAAACTATTAGATACCAGTTCTGCCTACCAAAAATGCAATAGATAGGGGAAGTGTATAATGAAAAACTATTTCGCAAATTAAATTGGGCGCTCAAGCGGAAATACATGGAAAATATTGATTGTGTACACTCCGTGGCCACACAGCCAGAAAACGGCTGGTACAAATGGTACATTGATATGTTTTGGTGTACTCAATGCACGTCATAAGGAACACGTATGGAAATTTTAGAAGATGCCATTAATTTTAAAAACTGTAAGTAGTTGTAAATGTATATCTTAAGGATTTCCTAATTTCGTAAAAAACAGATATGAATTCGGTCCTTTGTCTCCTTTACCGGAAGCAAAGGACACTTGCGTGAACTCTCTTTGTACTTTTACAATGGAGTTCGAATACCACGAAATGCAAGTCTGGTTCAAGTGATGATAATGGCGTGGAATGAAAGCACCACGTATTCGATTTAATCATCTGTAAATGCACCGTTTACTAATACAAAATATAGCTTTCCCTCGACTAACTGTGAATCCTCCCATAAAGACACTTTGATGCGTGACGTCTTTATTCCTCAAAGAAAAATTTGATGCTGTACGATTAATACTCTATTGCTCACTCACAATTTCCAACATCAAAGAGATCTGAACTGTCCGTAAGTTGTAAGTCTTCAAGAAAAAGTAAATATTTCAGCTTAGGAATGATACAATAGAGGAAAAGGAATTATGTCTTTGCCTCGTTCTTCAGTCCTCTGTAGCATGTGGTACAATCGAACTCTAACATCAACAGTCAACTACCGAACGCGAAGTGTCACAGTGAACAACGGAGGGAAAGTCAAAACTCAGTAAAGTCTAGCCAATGGTTAAGCTAGGACACTGCTGCCAATCATTTGTTTCGTTTGTGCAAAGGGTTTTACCCCATTTGGAGTTTTATGCAGTTGATCAGAATCACATCGACAAATGAGACGGGTACAGAGATTGCGTCTGTAGTAACAAATGTAAGCGAAATATTAAGAGTCTCGCGAGGGTCAATGCTTACAATTATGATTTCAAATGGGGTATCCGTAAAACCTTTCCGCTAGTGGTTACGGTAAAGTGTGTTGGGTAGGCGTGGCAGATGATGAATATGTAGCATTGTGGCGAAAAACAAGATAGGATGGATTTAACTGCAATTGGGTACAACTCCGTGGAAATAATTTACACAATAAATAAATCTAAATTATTATTATTATTATTATTATTATTATTATTATTATTATTATTATTATTATTATTATTATTATTTATCATAATAACAAAAATAGACTTAATATTACACACGACTGGACTACTCTTTACAGCGATATACACAGTATACCATTGGACGGCACGTCACTGCACTGCACTTGACTGTCCTACATTTTAACACCTTTTCGACGCCATTCTCAACACTTCACTGGAAACAAATTACATAAGTTTTAACTTACTATTAATAAAATTGTAATGTTGCTTATTTTGATGACACTAAACTAATTTTAAAATATTTCTAAGATAATGAACATTGCAACGAACGGTTTAAAAATTGTGCCGAAAGCTGTTTCTCCTGTGGTTCTAATGAATATTAAACATTTCCCTACATCTGTTCTCTTCTGTTTTCCTAATTTTGTAATTATGGTCCCCTCTATCAAAATACTTTTTTCTCCAGTCTGTTTCGAATTTCTTCCGAAGCCAGTTGGCCTATCTTTCCTTCTTTCTATTTTATTAAAATTCTACAACTTGAAGAGTGTTTGCCAAATTGAATGCCGCGCTCACAAACCCTGCTGCGGGAGGAGTGCTCCAAATCGGATACATCTGGACTACCTACACCTCCTAAGCAACTAATCCTTTTGAAGCCTCCATTATTCAGCCTGCCTGCAGTATGACACAGGAGCGAACGAAAGTCTTATTTATCGGCCCCAGTTCCTAGTAGTCAGTCGGGGTCACGTGGCACATGAGACCCCGCCCACTTACCCGGCTGGAGGGGAGGGGAAGGGAGCGGACGCCTGGTCTAGCGCCGCCCAATTACCACCGCTTCCGCCTCCGCCGCGCGGCCCCACCGTCGCTTTTATTGCGAAGCGCTCTGCGCCTTGCTTTTTGCGCGGTCGCAGCTTCGCTTGTTCTCGTTGCAACGCGCTCTCCTCCCGCCCACCCACCCGCTCTATTGACACAAGGAGGCGTCATCAAGAGGAGCGTTTGAAGCTTGATGGAACAGCGGGTTTGCGGTCGTTCTCTCCCTCACCGAGAAAGTGCTTCTTTGAAGAAACTTATTGTTAGCTCAGTTTCCTTTATCGATGTACTCGTAAATGATTCTTTATTCCGTGAAAGAATAGGATCGTTAGTCGTTATATAGGAAATTTAGTGTCGATATGTTTTGTCTACCTGGATGGTGAGGCGGCTGCTGCATCTAGTGACCCATCCCCTTGCGGCAAACGACCAGGGATTCGAATCCCACTCTAAGCGAATTTTTTGTGTGATTGTTGTGACGAAATGTTTGTTTCTTTCTGCTAAGATC